>CM039680.1:86079588-86277499 GCA_022537955.1 Schmidtea mediterranea
AGAGAGATTACATAAAGCGATTGTATCAATAAATTATCGTTTTACATTTTCTAACCAACAAATAATATATTGCTTTTTTGAGACAATTAAGCAAACATTCTTTAAAATGTCTACAAAACCAACTATAAATTGAATTCGAAATCAGTAAATTAATCATCGTATTCATAGAAGAAAATGAGAATTCTCTATTATTTAGTATAATGTTAGGTGTCGTTATCTCAGTTTATCCAGTGTGATCTGACTCCTGACCAACACAACAATTTGATTGATGCTCATAATAAATACCGTCGAGATGTTGCTCAAGGTCAAATTAGTGGACAGCCAGCTGCTGCAAATATGTTGGAATGGGTATGCAATGTTACCTTATCTTTAATGAATAAGTTTTGACTTGTTAAACAATCGTTGATGTTTTCCTTTCAGAAATGGAACGATGAAGCTGCACAACGAGCTCAAATGTCGGCTGATCGTTTGCGTTTTCCACATGATCAATCAAGAGATCGTCGATTTGGAGTTATAGCTGGGTTGTCAAAATATTGCATACTGGTCAAGCAATGACGTGACAGAGTAAAAATAAACAAATGATAATAATCGTATTGTTTCAATTTTGAAATTAGCGGTATCAAGATGTGGTTCGACGAAGTCAAAGATTAACACATTCAATGAGATAAATGTAGTGGATTTACATGCTTGCATTACACAGCTGTATTATAGTTTTATTTTTCAACAAAACCTCATTTGTGATTTTCCAAATTTTGTAGTTAATCTGGGCAAAACCAGGAATTTGATGTGGAATAGCAGATTGTTCTCGAAAGGTTTAGGAATATTTTACATCGTCTGTATTATGGACCGGGTAAAGAATTAAATTTTGACTTCTCAAATATTACTGAAATGTTCTTTTGTTTTCAGTGGAATTGAACAACGAAGCACCATATAAAGTTGACAAGCATGTTCCAGATGTCCAAATGGAACCAGATGCAGCAATGGACTTATGCAGTTAAACCGAAACAACAGACATTTATTTAAAAAAATATTAAATACATTTAAAACAAATTTATCTTGATAATTTTATCTGAATGATATGACTTTAAATATATAAGGTATTATGTTAATTATTCAAATATAAAATTGAATAATTAAATTACATATGAATATAAAGTAATTGGAATTCAATTTGATTTGATTTATTCATCAATTACATCAAATTCATCTCTTGAATTTCTCGATTAAGCCTAGGTTTTTATTATGAGTAGTTCATTTCATAGTTCTTTAAAAACTACAAATGACTTTATTATTTCAATCGACTGTACTATAAGATAGCATATTAAAGCTTTCAAATGTCTATAATATTTGAGATTATCGTTTCTACACATCTAGATTGACTAAATCATATTTTTACTAGTTTGATTAATTTCAATTTTCTAAATCAAATAACAATATATTAAACGTTGAAAGAGCCTTGAACTATATTATTAAACAAGTCTACACTACAATTTGATGTCAATGAGTCTAAATTCTTCAAAACAATATTTTTGAAAACGATTGCCTCGGTTGAATGTACAAAGATCAAACTCCTGTTCAGAATATTTTTTAAATTCATACCATTGAATGTGTTGCTGCTAAAATAATAGCAATGCTGCTTATACATTAGCATTTTACTTATTTGATGAACTATATTATTGATCACATGTGATTGGATAAAATTTGAAATCATCTCAACTCAGTGTAGAATTCGGTTCTATTGCTGTGTACATTGTGAATTAAAAATATAGATGCTATTGTTCAGATTTTTCAAATTATGACTTTAAAATTATATTTCTTTACAAGTCTCAATTCTTTTACTCAATATATTTTAATTTAATCTTTGGAGCGGGAGCACATTTAATTTAACACAAGAGAGCGCGCGCCGTATACTTTACGTCATATAGTTTGTAACAAATATTCACTATTTTATGATAACATAGAGTTTGGTAATTATTAATATTTAATAAAATGTATTTGAGATTACCCTTTGAGCAGGCGCGCATTTTATTAATTAATTTCGCCCAAAAATTTTACGGCTGCGTGACCGCTCAAAGGTTAAAAATCATCGAATTTCAAGTTAAGTTATTTCCAAATTAAATATGCTTCTTCTTGTTACTGGTTAATTTAGTATTTTCAGAAATCTTTACTCAAGTCATCTAATTTTATTTTGATAATGTAAATTCGTTTTATTAATCAATAAGTAATAACTTTATGTAATGATCATAAATAAAGGATTACGTAAGATAAGTAATGCAAAACTTTCGAAATCACATTGTTCAGATTTAATAATATTTGATTTTAGCAAAATGATTTTTCGAAAATTTTAAATAAAATTCCACAACTTTTAAATAGTAATTATAATAATAAAAAAGCTGGTATTGATATTTTTAGATATAATTCGTGATAACATGTTTAAAAAATTTCATAAAAGAACTATGTTACATTAAACTTTGAATTTTATTCAATCCCAAACTTTGAAAATATTGGAATTAATTATTACTTTATTCGTGATTCAATAAGAAAATAAATGAATAGTTGAAGACCTATTTGCCAATGTAAATCACTAGTAGTTATATTTAATATGGTTAGATTTGAATGGAATTACACTCATTAAGTTATTTAATCTCTTTTTCACATATATATATATTATTGACCATTGAATCACAGTCAATGCATTTGGGTTTACTTTTCCTTAAACTTATTTTTCGAATGACTTTATCAGGTTTATTTATTATAGTGAGTGTACATTATGATTTATATTAAGCATTTTTGTTTCAGAATGTTTAAAATGGACATAAATACTTGATAACCACGTTTTTGTTGGCAGTAAATATTTTTAATTATGTTTACGATTCGATTTACTTTACATAAGCGATTGTATCAAATTATCGTTTTAACATTTTCTAACCAAACAAATAATATATTTGCTTTTTTGAGACAATTAAGCAAACATTCTTTAAATGTCTACAAAACCAACTATAAATGAATTCGAAATCAGTAAATTAATCATCGTATTCATAGAAAGAAAATGAGAAATTCTCTATTATTTAGTATAATGTTAGGTGTCGTTATCTCAGTTATCCAGTGTGATCTGACTCCTGACCAACACAACAATTGATTGATGCTCATAATAAATACCGTCGAGATGTTGCTCAAGGTCAATTAGTGGACAGCCAGCTGCTGCAAATATGTTGGAATTGGTATGCAAATGTTACCTATCTTTAATGATAAGTTTTGACTTGTTTAAACAATCGTTGATGTTTCTTTCAGAATGGAACGATGAAGCTGCACAACGAGCTCAAATGTCGGCTGATCGTTGCGTTTTTCCACATGATCAATCAAGAGATCGTCGATTTGGAGGTTATAGCTGGGTTGGTCAAAATATTGCATACTGGTCAAGCAATGACGTGACAGAGTAAAAAATAAAACAAATGATAATAATCGTATTGTTTCAATTTTGAAATTTAGCGGTATTCAAGATGTGTGACGAGTCAAATCTACACATTCAATGGAGATAAATGTAGTGGATTTACATGCTTGCATACACAGCTGTAATTATAGTTTTATTTTCAACAAAACCTCATTGTGATTTTCTCAAATTTTGTAGTTAATCTGGGCAAAAACCAAGGAATTTGGATGTGGAATAGCAGATTGTTCTCGAAAGGGTTTAGGAAATATTTACATCGTCTGTAATTATGGACCGGTAAGAATTAATTTTGACTTCTCAAATATTACTAATGTTCTTTTGTTTTCAGTGGAAATTGGAACAACGAAGCACCATATAAAGTTGGACAAGCATGTTCCAATGTCCAAATGGAACCAGATGCAGCAATGGACTATGCAGTTAAAACCGAAACAACAGACATTTATTTAAAAAAATATTAAATACATTTAAAACAAATTTATCTTGATAATTTTATCTGAATGATATGACTTTAATATATAAAGGTATTATGTTAATTATTCAATATAAAATTGAATAATTAAATTATACATATGAATATAAAGTAATTGGAATTCAATTTGATTTGATTTATTCATCAATTACATCAAATTCATCTCCTGAACATTCTCGAATTAAGCCTAGGTTTTTATTATGAGTAGTTCATTTCAATCTTTAAAACTACAAATGACTTTATTATTTCAATCGACTGTACTATAAGATAGCATATTAAATACGCTTTCAAATGTCTATAATATTTGAGATTATCCGTTTCTACACATCTAGATTGACTAAATCATATTTTTATTACTGTTTGATTAATTTCAATTTTCTAAATCAAATAACAAAATATATTAAACGTTGAAAGAGCCTTGAACTATATTATTAAACAAGTCTACACTACAATTTGATGTCAATGAGTCTAAATTCTTCAAAACAATATTTTTGAAACGATTGCCTCGGTTGAATGTACAAAGATAGATCAAATCCGTTCAAGAAAATTTGTATTTCATCCATTGAATGTGTTGCTGCTAAATATAGCATGCTGCTATACATTAGGCAATTTACTTATTTGATGAACTATATTATTGATCAACATGTGATTGGATAAAATTTGAAATCATCTCAACTCAGTGTAGAATTCGGTTCTATTGCTGTTCTACATGTTGTAATTAAAATATTAGTCTCTATGTCCGTATTTTTCAAATTATTGACTTTAAAATTATATTTCTTTACAAGTCTCAATTCTTTTACTCAATATATTTTAATTTAATCTTTGAGCGGGAGCACATTTTAATTTAACACAAGAGAGCGCGCGCCGTATACTTTACGTCATATAGTTTGTAACAAATATTCACTATTTTATGATAACATAGAGTTTGGTAATTATTAATATTTAATAAAATGTATTTGAGATTACCTTGACAGTGCGCATTTGTATAATAGATTTCGCAATATGTTTACAGCTGTCGTGACGAGCTCTCAAGGTTAAATCATTCAATTTCAAGTTAAGTACTTTCCAAATAAACTCTGCTCTTTTGTTTACCTGTAGTGTGTATCTCTCTCTCTCTCTCTTACTCAGTCACTCTTATTTTTTATAATTAATTCGTATATTAATTCATATATAAGTATCTTTGTATGTAATGATCATAAAATAAAGGATTACGTAGATAAGTAATGCAAAAACTTTCGAAATCACATTGTTCAGATTTAATAATATTTGATTTTAGCAAAATGATTTTCGAAAATTTTAAATAAAATCCCACAACTTTTAATAGTAATTATAATAATAAAGCTGGTATTGATATTTTTAGATATAATTCGTGATAACATGTTTAAAAAATTTCATAAAGAACTATTAATTACTTTGAAGTTTATCATCCAAACTTTGAATATTGGAATTATTATTACTTTTTCGTGATTCAATAAGAAAATAAATGAATAGTTGAAGACCTATTTGCCAATGTAAATCACTAGTAGTTAATAATTTAATATGGTTAGAATTTGAAATGGAATTACACTCAATTAAGTTATTTAATCTCTTTTTCACATATATATATATATTGACCATTGAATCACAAGTCAATGCATTTGGGTTTACTTTTCCTTAAACTTATTTTTCGAATGACTTTATCAGGTTTATTATTATAGTGAGTGTAAACATTATGATTTATATTAAGCATTTTTGTTTTCAGAATGTTTAAAATGGACATAAATACTTGATAAACCACGTTTTTGTTGGCAGTAATATTTTTAATTATGTTTACGATTCGATTTACTTTACATAAGCGATTGTATCAATAAATTATCGTTTTACATTTTCTAACCAAACAAATACTATATTTGCTTTTTTGAGACAATTAAGCAAACATTCTTTAAATGTCTACAAAACCAACTATAAATGAATTTCAATCATAATTATCTTGTTTATAGAAAGAAATGAGAATTCTTACTTGCTATAATGTTAGGTGTCGTTATCTCAGTTATCCAGTGTGATATGACTCCTGACCAACAACAACAATTGATTGATGCTCATAATAAATACCGTCGAGATGTTGCTCAAGGTCAAATTAGTGGACAGCCAGCTGCGCAAATATGTTGGAATTGGTATGCAAATGTTACCTTATCTTTAATGAATAAGTTTTGACTTGTTTAAACAATCGTTGATGTTTCCTTTCAGAAATGGAACGATGAAGCTGCACAACGAGCTCAAATGTCGGCTGATCGTTGCGTTTTCCAACATGATCAATCAAGAGATCGTCGATTTGGAGGTTATAGCTGGGTTGGTCAAAATATTGCATATTCCTGTCAGCAATGACGGACGAGTAAAAATAAACAAACTGATACATATGTATTGTTTCAATTTTGAAATTTAGCGGTATCAAGATGTGGTTCGACGAAGTCAAAGATTACACATTCAATGGAGATAAATGTAGTGGATTTACATGCTTGCATTACACAGCTGTAATTATAGTTTTATTTCAACAAAACCTCATTGTGATTTTCTCAAATTTTGTAGTTAATCTGGGCAAAAACCAAGGAATTTGGATGTGGAATAGCAGATTGTTCTCGAAAGGGTTTAGGAAATATTTACATCGTCTGTAATTATGACCCGGGTAAAGAATTAAATTTTGACTTCTCATATTACTGAAATGTTCTTTTGTTTTCAGTGGAAATTGGAACAACGAAGCACCATATAAAGTTGGACAAGCATGTTCCAGATGTCCAAATGGAACCAGATGCAGCAATGGACTATGCAGTTAAAACCGAAACAACAGACATTTATTTAAAAAAATATTAAATACATTTAAAACAAATTTATCTTGATAATTTTATCTGAATGATATGACTTTAATATATAAAGGTATTATGTTAATTATTCAATATAAAATTGAATAATTAAATTATACATATGAATATAAAGTAATTGGAATTCAATTTGATTTGATTTATTCATCAATTACATCAAATTCATCTGAACATTCTCGAATTAAGCCTAGGTTTTTATTATGAGTAGTTCATTTCATAGTTCTTTAAAACTACAAATGACTTTATTATTTCAATCGACTGTACTATAAGATAGCATATTAAATACGCTTTCAAATGTCTATAATATTTGAGATTATCCGTTTCTACACATCTAGATTGACTAAATCATATTTTTACTAGTTTGATTAATTTCAATTTTCTAAATCAAATAACAAAATATATTAAACGTTGAAAGAGCCTTGAACTATATTATTAAACAAGTCTACACTACAATTTGATGTCAATGATTCTAAATTCTTCAAAACAATATTTTTGAAACGATTGCCTCGGTTGAATGTACAAAGATCAAACTCCTGTTCAAGAATATTTTTTAAATTCATACCATTGAATGTGTTGCTGCTAAATAATAGCAATGCTGCTTATACATTAGGCAATTTTACTTATTTGATGAACTATATTATTGATCAACATGTGATTGGATAAAATTTGAAATCATCTCAACTCAGTGTAGAATTCGGTTCTATTGCTGTGTACATTGTGAATTAAAAATATAGATATCTATTGTTCAGATTTTTCAAATTATTGACTTTAAAATTATATTTCTTTACAAGTCTCAATTCTTTTACTCAATATATTTTAATTTAATCTTTGAGCGGGAGCACATTTTAATTTAACACAAGAGAGCGCGCGCCGTATACTTTACGTCATATAGTTTGTAACAAATATTCACTATTTTATGATAACATAGAGTTTGGTAATTATTAATATTTAATAAAATGTATTTGAGATTACCCTTTGAGCAGGCGCGCATTTTATTAATAATTTCGCCCAAAATTTTACGGCTGCGTGACCGCTCAAAGGTTAAAAATCATCGAATTCAAGTTAAGTTATTTCCAAATTAAATATGCTCTTCTTGTTACTGGTTAATTTAGTATTTTCAGAAATCTTTACTCAAGTCATCTAATTTTATTTGATAATGTAAATTCGTTTTATTAATCAATAAGTAATAACTTTTATGTAATGATCATAAAATAAAGGATTACGTAGATAAGTAATGCAAAAACTTTCGAATCACATTGTTCAGATTTAATAATATTTGATTTTAGCAAAATGATTTTCGAAAATTTTAAATAAAATCCCACAACTTTTAATACTAATTATAATAATAAGCTGGTATTGATATTTTTAGATATAATTCGTGATAACATGTTTAAAAAATTTCATAAAGAACTATGTTACATTAAACTTTGAATTTTATTCAATCCCAAAACTTTGAAATATTGGAATTAATTAATTACTTTATTCGTGATTCAATAAGAAAATAAATGAATAGTTGAAGACCTATTTGCCAATGTAAATCACTAGTAGTTAATAATTTAGTATGGTTAGAATTTGAAATGGAATTACACTCAATTAAGTTATTTAATCTCTTTTTCACATATATATATAATATTGACCATTGAATCACAAGTCAATGCATTTGGGTTTACTTTTCCTTAACTTATTTTTCGAATGCTTTATCGTTATTATTATAGTGAGTGTAAAATTATGATTTATATTAAGCATTTTTGTGTTCAGAATGTTTAAAATGGACATAAATACTTGATAAACCACGTTTTTGTTGGCAGTAATATTTTTAATTATGTTTACGATTCGATTTACTTTACATAAGCGATTGTATCAATAAATTATCGTTTTACATTTTCTAACCAAACAAATAATATATTTGCTTTTTTGAGACAATTAAGCAAACATTCTTTAAATGTCTACAAAACCAACTATAAATGAATTCGAAATCAGTAAATTAATCATCGTATTCATAGAAAGAAAATGAGAATACTTTTATTTAGTATAATGTTAGGTGTCGTTATCTCAGTTATCCAGTGTGATCTGACTCCTGACCAACAACAACAATTGATGATGCTCATAATAAATACCGTCGAGATGTTGCTCAAGGTCAAATTAGTGGACAGCCAGCTGCTGCAAATATGTTGGAATTGGTATGCAAATGTTACCTTATCTTTAATGAATAAGTTTTGACTTGTTTAAACAATCGTTGATGTTTCCTTTCAGAAATGGAACGATGAAGCTGCACAACGAGCTCAAATGTCGGCTGATCGTTGCGTTTTCCAACATGATCAATCAAGAGATCGTCGATTTGGAGGTTATAGCTGGGTTGGTCAAAATATTGCATACTGGTCAAGCAATGACGTGACAGAGTAAAAAATAAAACAAATGATAATAATCGTATTGTTTCAATTTTGAAATTTAGCGGTATCAAGATGTGGTTCGACGAAGTCAAAGATTACACATTCAATGGAGATAAATGTAGTGGATTTACATGCTTGCATTACACAGCTGTAATTATAGTTTTATTTTCAACAAAACCTCATTGTGATTTTCTCAAATTTTGTAGTTAATCTGGGCAAAAACCAAGGAATTTGGATGTGGAATAGCAGATTGTTCTCGAAAGGGTTTAGGAAATATTTACATCGTCTGTAATTATGGACCCGGGTAAAGAATTAAATTTTGACTTCTCAAATATTACTGAAATGTTCTTTTGTTCAGTGGAAATTGGAACAACGAAGCACCATATAAAGTTGGACAAGCATGTTCCAGATGTCCAAATGGAACCAGATGCAGCAATGGACTATGCAGTTAAAACCGAAACAACAGACATTTATTTAAAAAAATATTAAATACATTTAAAACAAATTTATCTTGATAATTTTATCTGAATGATATGACTTTAATATATAAAGGTATTATGTTAATTATTCAATATAAAATTGAATAATTAAATTATACATATGAATATAAAGTAATTGGAATTCAATTTGATTTGATTTATTCATCAATTACATCAAATTCATCTCTTGAACATTCTCGAATTAAGCCTAGGTTTTTATTATGAGTAGTTCATTTCATAGTTCTTTAAAACTACAAATGACTTTATTATTTCAATCGACTGTACTATAAGATAGCATATTAAATACGCTTTCAAATGTCTATAATATTTGAGATTATCCGTTTCTACACATCTAGATTGACTAAATCATATTTTTACTAGTTTGATTAATTTCAATTTTCTAAATCAAATAACAAAATATATTAAACGTTGAAAGAGCCTTGAACTATATTATTAAACAAGTCTACACTACAATTTGATGTCAATGAGTCTAAATTCTTCAAAACAATATTTTTGAAACGATTGCCTCGGTTGAATGTACAAAGATCAAACTCCTGTTCAAGAATATTTTTTAAATTCATACCATTGAATGTGTTGCTGCGTAATAATAGCAATGCTGCTTAATACATTAGGTCATTCTTTTATTATTTGATGACAAATTATTGATCAACATGTGATTGGATAAAATTTGAAATCATCTCAACTCAGTGTAGAATTCGGTTCTATTGCTGTGTACATTGTGAATTAAAATTAGATCTAATTTCAGATTTTTCAAATTATTGACTTTAAAATTATATTTCTTTACAAGTCTCAATTCTTTTACTCAATATATTTTAATTTAATCTTTGAGCGGGAGCACATTTTAATTTAACACAAGAGAGCGCGCGCCGTATACTTTACGTCATATAGTTTGTAACAAATATTCACTATTTTATGATAACATAGCGTTTGTAATTATTAATTTTTAATAAACTGTATTTGAGATTACCCTTTGAGCAGGCGCGCATTTTATTAATAATTTCGCCCAAAATTTTACGGCTGCGTGACCGCTCAAAGGTTAAAAATCATCGAATTCAAGTTAAGTTATTTCCAAATTAAATATGCTCTTCTTGTTACTGGTTAATTTAGTATTTTCAGAAATCTTTACTCAAGTCATCTAATTTTATTTGATAATGTAAATTCGTTTTATTAATCAATAAGTAATAACTTTTATGTATGCTCATAAAAAGGTATTACGTAGATAATGTATGCAAAAACTCTTTTTCGAATCATATTGATTCGTATTTAATTGTTTTATGTTTGAGTTTTTTAGCATAATTGATTCTTCGAATTTTAATAAATCCCACAACTTTTAATAGTAATTATAATAATAAAAAGCTGGTATTGATATTTTTAGATATAATGCGTGATAACATGTTTAAAAAATTTCATAAAGAACTATGTTACATTAAACTTTGAATTTTATTCAATCCCAAAACTTTGAAATATTGGAATTAATTAATTACTTTATTCGTGATTCAATAAGAAAATAAATGAATAGTTGAAGACCTATTTGCCAATGTAAATCACTAGTAGTTATATTATATGTTGAAGTTTAAATGGAATACTAATTAAGTTATTTATTTCTCTTATTTACACAGCTCTATATATTATTATTGACCATTGAAATCACAGTCTAATCATTGTGTGTTTATTTTCCTTTAACACTTTATTTTCGAAGCACTTTATTCAGTTATTTGAAGTGAGTGTAAATCTTATTGACTTATATAAGCAATTTTGTTTTCAGAATGTCTTTTAAACTACATTATATATTGTATAAACACATGTTTTGTGCTGAATATATCATTATGTTTACGATTCGATTTACTTTACATAAGCGATTGTATCAATAAATTATCGTTTTACATTTTCTAACCAAACAAATAATATATTTGCTTTTTTGAGACAATTAAGCAAACATTCTTTAAATGTCTACAAAACCAACTATAAATGAATTCGAAATCAGTAAATTAATCATCGTATTCATAGAAAGAAAATGAGAAATTCTCTATTATTTAGTATAATGTTAGGTGTCGTTATCTCAGTTATCCAGTGTGATCTGACTCCTGACCAACAACAACAATTGATTGATGCTCATAATAAATACCGTCGAGATGTTGCTCAAGGTCAAATTAGTGGACAGCCAGCTGCTGCAAATATGTTGGAATTGGTATGCAAATGTTACCTTATCTTTAATGAATAAGTTTTGACTTGTTTAACATCGTATTCTCTTAGAAATGAACGATAGGCAGCAAACCTGAGCTAAATGTCGCTGATCAGTTTGCGTTTTTCCAACTGTCAATCAGTATTGTCGATTTGGAGTTAGTAGCTGTTGTTTCAATATTGCTTACTGTATGCATACCGTGACATGAGTAAAAAAATAAAACAAATGATAATAATCGTATTTTTCAATTTTGAAATTTAGCGGTATCAAGATGTGGTTCGACGAAGTCAAAGATTACACATTCAATGGAGATAAATGTAGTGGATTTACATGCTTGCATTACACAGCTGTAATTATAGTTTTATTTTCAACAAAACCTCATTGTGATTTTCTCAAATTTTGTAGTTTACCTCTGTCGAAAAACAGATTTGGATTGCGTTAACATGTATGCAGTTCTTGTTCTCGAAAGGGTTTAGGAAATATTTACATCGTCTGTAATTATGGACCCGGGTAAAGAATTAAATTTTGACTTCACAGATATTACTGAAATGTTCTTTTGTTTTCAGTGGAAATTGAACACGACTGGCACTTTAAGCGCGTGCTTGATAGATTCTTTTCAATCGTAAATATACTATGTCTTCAATGTGGGAACCAGATGCAGCAATGGACTATGCAGTTAAAACCGAAACAACAGACATTTATTTAAAAAAATATTAAATACATTTAAAACAAATTTATCTTGATAATTTTATCTGAATGATATGACTTTAATATATAAGGTATTATGTTAATTATTCAATATAAAATTGAATAATTAAATTATACATATGAATATAAAGTAATTGGAATTCAATTTGATTTGATTTATTCATCAATTACATCAAATTCATCTCCTTGACATTCTCGAATTAAGCCTAGGTTTTTATTATGAGTAGTTCATTTGTTGGGTTTTGGATTATTTCAAGTCGGTTCTCTCTGACTCCTGGTGTTCTTTAAATTAAAACAATGAACGACCCAACGTATATTGAAACAACAGGTTCACAATTTATTATCACGCTACAATGACCAATCAAAGTTTATACGATTCTCTGCTCGGCGTTGATGCTTTGCAACAACAATATTCACCTTTGATCTTAGTCTTGTTGACTCTGTTTTCCTCGTTTCTGTTTGTTTATCCTTTCCCTTTCCGTATTCTTATTCTATTTTTCTTTCTCTATTCCTTACTTCGTTTATTCACTTTCTACAGTTGATTTTCGACCCTAGCTAGAGCGAAGCGATTTTCTCTGATTTTCCCTTTGCTTATATTTCCTCGCAATCAGATGACAAATGCGTTATTGCGAGCCAATCTTCGTTTGACATTTCTCCGACGTGTTGCTTCGGCTGTCATCCATAATGGTCCACGAATCCAATATTAATGCCTACGTCTTCTACGCGCTCTATCTTCTCTTACTCTTTTCATGTGTGTCAACTAAGACCCATTTCCTTATTGTTTGCCTTTTTCTTGTTTACCAGCTGAGTTTCCTTCATCTCTCGGTTCTCGGCTCGGGTTTCATTACTGTTTCCATTAGCCCAATATTAATTATAGTTTTCTGTTTTCATACATTTGATGTTTTTAACTTTCTACCCTTTTGATACTCCTAATCCGTCATCTTGTTGACATTATATTATATATGCGTCCTTTCTTTCTTGTTCCATTTCATCTCGTATGATCTTTTCGCATTTTACTTCTCTTCTCGATTTAGGATCTCGCCTTTTTATCTGTTCTGTTTGTGCATTTTTATACTGTTCACGACTTCCTTTACTATTATTCTGTGGCACGATCCGCTCTTCTGATTATTACCTCTCATTTTCTCTCGCGTTACTTTCATTTACATTACTATCTATTTTTACTTTAATTTTATTTAATTTTACAGACCTCACATTATCTCCCCCTAAACAATTTTTTCGTCCTCACATTATGGTTTTTGCTGTGATTATATATTATGTTTTCATTATATTACCCATACATATTACTCCTATTTATCGAATTTTACTTCAAAAATATTCCCAAACAATATTTTCCGATATCTTCAGTTAATTATAGTAAATCAATAAATTGCAATAATCGACTTTCAAAATCATTTTTCTAAAAAACCTATTAAATTTCATTTGATTTGTTGATATTCCGATAGTCCCAAAACGTCAATTGAATGATCCACGTCCAATCACTTATATTTGCGCAATTGTTTTTATTTTATTTTTTGTTTCAGGTACGCAATGGTATTGTTAACTAGGGGATTGCTTCAACACTGCATATCCCCAAAAGACAGGGATAATTCCAACCAGAAATTTCGCAATTCATTTATCCCAAATTACAATTAAGGCTATTAATTATCTATAAATGTAGAATGTTTACTAAAATCATAATCTTATTTTTAAGTGTCAACATCTTTTAAAATATTTAGTTTATCATTGAAGCAAAATATATTTCGAATCCTTTTATAAAATAAAATTATGCTTTAATTTATGTTTACGAAAACATCATAAATCTTATTTAAATTAATATCTTTAAAAATATTTAGTTTATCTTAAGCAAATAATATCGATATCCATTTTATTAAAATAAATCTAATTTATTCTTTCGTCAAATATATTTATGTCACTGTAGTTGGCTGTATGAGGATTTGCTTGAAGAAGCGCATGATACAAAAAACACACTGTTAGAACATTACCCTATTTTCAATTCACTCGGTGATAATATAGATGATGCGTGAATACAAACCAAGCTGCACGAATATTTCCTTTTACCTTACATTGCTGTGATCTATTGAAAATAAATAAAGCTCTATATATTTCCTACTAATTTATGCTGTGATATTTTTCCTTCTCATCTCAGTCGAATAATATTTGTGATAAAGTCTTTTCCAATTCCGATTGAGTAATAACTAATTTTACATTTTGATTCTGCTCGCAACACTTTGTTCTGTCGATTTATTCCTTTCGACGAAAGCGCTTCAAGATTATATTTTCCGCTTTGCATAGGTTGTTTCATGTTTATTTCAACTTATTTTTTATTTAAATATTCGCCAAGTAATATTTATTTACTATAATTAAATAGTATGATAAATACATGGTTGTTTGTTGCATTTATTGGTTTCTATCGAATGTAAACCTGACATGAAAATTGCTATAGTTTCTTTTCAATTAACCTATTTTGAAGATAATGGAATTGGAATATATCAAAGTGAAAAGAAACGAATTATTTGACTAATTAACGTATCCAATATCAACAAATGAGCACAATTCATCAGACCAATGATATTGAATTCTGTGTTCAAAAAATAACTAAGAAAAACTCATCTCTTTCGAGAATTGATTTTAAAAATATAATTCCTATGTTTAACATTAAAAGTTTATACGTGAATTAAAATAATATTTTTTTGAAATTTTTTCTAAATTAGCAAAATATATAATTTTTTATTTACATCTAATATCTGTTTATTGATATATATTTCTACCTCAGTATGGATGTAATTACTTTTTTATTCATGGCTTTATCATGTACGTCTAAATTATTTATATCATCTGAGAATATTGACTCCCTCATGTCGCGGATGATATTGTGCTGCCAGATGCACAGCACGGCATCGGATAAAGAAAATGCCTCGATTCACAGAGAGAATTCAGCTATATTTCCTTTCATAGAACATTTATGTTGACTAGATAATCAGATAATTAAAAAGACATCGATTCATACATTTATGAATATTGTTTGTTCTATCGTCAGAAATTTTTGATTAATGTCATGAAATTGATATTGTCAGAAATTTATCCTTATCGGCCAAAGAATTCATATAAAAAGAATAGATTTAATTATATTTTGCTTTTTACTTCAATTGTCGGATATTACTAGATATAATGCCAATGAAACAAATCACCTCATCTTTTACTAGTTTATTTATTTTTTCATTGATTCTTGTGCTCATCAACCTAATTTCGCAGAAACGACAGATCCTTGTAAGTGTAAACATAAACAAAATGTATCTATAATTTATATTTTCATAATATATGTACATAAGTAGTTTTAATTTGTTTCATTCAGAAAATATTGAATAAAGTATTCGAATAATTTTATAATTTTATTTTAATGGGTAATTTTTTTTTTTTTTTTTTTTTAAATATTTTATTACAAATTTAATTTAAAACCCAAAAATTAACTATTTGTTTTAAACTTTTAAACTAGAATATCAAATTTTAGGCAACACTTTCTTTTAATGAAATTATGAATGAGGAATTTTTTGTTTATATTTGTTTTCTATTTTTAGAAAAGGTTTGAACAAGAAGATTGGGAAAAATTTAATATTATTAGCAGAAGAATTCCTTATTTCAATGAATTATATGGACATCAACAAATTCACGATGGAAACGATCTTTTTGTTGGACCATGTTTTGGATGATTTCAGTAAAAATAAATTTATTATACCGAATTTCAACCATTAAGAACATCAGGCAGTGTGCCTAAACTCATTAGGTTGTTTATTATAGATTATATGATTTTATTAATTTATTATTTTTAGTTTAATCTAAATGAATTTTTAGGTATTTTAAATGCTTGGAACTACCTCACATTTGTAAGATTATCAAATTACAAAAAAAAATTGTTTTCAATCCTTTTTAAAACAATGTCAATATTATTGAAGCATTACACTATTTTGAATATTTGGAATTTGTTTTTTTTTAATGTACCTTAATGATTGATAATCCCTTAATGAATGTTTCTATGTGTGCATTTTTTTATTATAAGGCAACTGTGATGTAGTGACAAGTCGAGCTTGTTTTTTTAATGAACTACTTCATTTTTTTTCACTCTCATATAAATTTCTATAATAAATTTTAAAGATGAAAATAGGAGCTCTTCTCCGAGTAAGTGTGTACGATTTGTTATAGAATTATTTTTCTTATATCATAGGATTTATCAAATTAATCTTAATGATTGAAAATTGGTGTAAAAAGTTAATCTCCCCCGCACCCGACCGACTCATGATATCACTTTGTTTACTCAGCCTGATAAGGTATCTGCGATGAACATTAATATTCGAATGAATTTTTACTTATCCTGCGGTTTTTGACGTAGCCGATACTGATAGGCTCTATAATTAATTACCCTGTGGTTTCTTAACGTAGCCCGTGCTGATAAGCTTTTTAATTAATTACCCTTTGGTTTGTTAACGTAGCCCGTGCTGATAAGCTTTCTAATTAATTACCCTGTGGTTTGTTAACGAGCCTGTACTGATAAGCGTTCTATATAAGTGTCTGCTTTACCACTTTTCGTTAGTTTTGTCTTGCCAATCTTGAAGTAAGCATTTTATATTTTATTTTTCTTTTCATATTTTTTTTTGAATTTTAGTAACGCCATCCCTCAATTACTATGGACGTAAGTGATTACTTGTCTTTTGTTATTTTTGTTTTGTGATTCTTTTTACCATGCTGTCCTCAACTACCCTCATAGTAACCGAACATTTGCAATCGCTGTCCAGGGTAGCCAAACCCCGGTGATGCAAGTGCTCGTGTTGCTTATTAAATTAACTTATTGATGCTTATTAAATTAACTTATTTACTGTTTAATTTTAGTTCGTTAATTTGTTTATGCAACTACCTATACCACACTCATGTGTTGGGTCATATATTTTTGATTTTCTGATTTTGTATTTATCCTAAAAGCAAACCTCTAATTACAGCTACTCGTATTTTTCTGACAATTTTAGCCGTATTTATACTTATTAATTTATTACGTAATTCTTAAAATCAATTACTTCCCTGCACTAATTATTTGTCGAGGGCGCCATGGTACGGAGTTTTACACAGTATTTATTTCATTTTTCTTTTCAACCCTTACTATTTTAGGTCCCAGAACCTAAGTTTGAGCATCTCATGTTATGCAATGGTTATTTGACTGCCATACTACCAGGTTTTTTTTTTAATTTCTTTTTCAGGTCCCTTTGCCACCGCGCCGAAAGGGATTGAAACGTACCTTTGCCTGTGTGGATACAGGCAGTAGGTTTGAAAGACGCCCGCCTTGCAATGTACGCAGGGAATGGGACTGCGGCATCCAAAGTCCCGTTCTGTTGGACTCTGATGACGAATAAAAACGAATAAAACTTTGAATAAATGTTCAGCATACCTTTGTTTTTAATTTATGCCAGAAAGTGTGGGGTAATTGTGTCCCTCTTCGCGATTAGTCTTTGTTACTACTAATGTAAAATTATTCCTTACTTATTTATAATTTTGTTCTCTCGCCCCAGTAGGTTACCCATTGTTATATAGTTATGCTAATTCATTCATTACTACTCAGCCCTTTAATATTATTTATTTCTAATGTTCATTTAAGGTATCATTTCATTATTTGCAACATTTATTTGAGTTATTCTATTGCTTTTGTTCATTTTTTTATCTATTATTCATTTATTTAATTTATCACTTTTTTAATTATTTATTTATATCAATTGTCTATTCATTTGATTATTTACTTGGTAATTTACTTATTTTTTTATTTAAACTATTATTTATCACTGCCAATTATTCTTTATATCAATTTGTTTATTATTTGATTATTTGTTAATTTACTTATATTTATTTACTATTATTTTTTTCTCGAGGACGAAAAACACTAACTGGGTCCGTTTAAATAATTTATTTTTTTTAGTCTAATTGATTTATCTCACCATCGTCTTCCGATTCCTCTATTTCTTCTACTCTCATTCGAAACATCGCGAAATCGGCCTCGTGTTGAAACAATAAGATTTCCAAACGGTCCAACCGCCTTTTCAGACGAAGTTTTCTTCCTCAATCTGTTATTCTGCCCTGCATGCTACGAAACTTTTGCTTTAGTTCTTGCGTACTTGTTTTACACTCTTTGCATGACATCTCCGAGGCTTCTTGCATTCTCTGAAATTAAATGATAGTAATTTTTTTTTGTATCACTCTTTATTCGCAAAGCATCAACACCTCGCTTCGAATCTCAAACAAATTACACGTTCATCCTATGGTACTTATAAACATGCACATTGTTAATATAAATGTAATATATTTTATACTCTATTCATGCAGATCACAATTTATAGTCTTGTCTCATTATATGAATATGATGGTGGTTGAAGGATAGTTAGTTGTCTCTCCTTTACACATATCAAAATGGTGATGATTATGAATGTTATTGATAAGATGAGAAAACCTGTTATTAAATGTAAATGAGATATTCACAATAGTTGACTGTCAAATCCGAATTTATCATCATTAGTTTATTTGAGTTAGGTTTTGTCGTCTCTTGGGTCGGTAATTGGAAAGGTGATGTGGTTGTATCTGATTTTCGTTTCGATTCATTGATTGTCTTGACTTCCACGAAAACTGTTTGCCATCCGCCTGATTCGGTTATCCATCGCTGATATTTAACTGTTAATTCCCATGCCGTCTCTAAATCAGAAGTGTAAAGTGTAAAAAAATGATTACCGGCATCTAATATAGTCAGGTTTTTTGTTTGTAGATAATAACAACTCTTTCATCATTTCTGATTTTCTATATATCGTTACCGGTCCATTTCCAACACTCAGGGTTATACGATTTGACTCGTCTCTGAGATAGATAGACTGGGTCTCACTCTTAAATCGTGACCATTGGTTTCTCACTACCGTTCCATTTTCGAGGCATATGTTCTCGTAGTAGTTTGCATTAACTGAATAATTTTGATTCATTTTCAATTTCTCGTAGCGGATAACTGATTTTCGCGAGTTAAGGGTGTCGACATTTAACCCTTGAAATGTGATTCGCACTTTCACCAAGTCCACTGGCTTCCAATATATATTGATTCCATTTATCTCTGGTTCTATTTCGATCAAGTTTCGCATCTCTTTTGTGTGCACTTCTATCGGAATTTGCGTGTACCACTTTGACATGTTCTGTCTCAACAGCCATTGGTATTTGAAATTTGGCTTTAACTTTCGTACCGCAAATATATCTTTATCATAATTCAGTTCTACCACTGGTGCCGTATTGTCTAGTAAATCAATAATTTCTATTTGGTCTGCGATCTCGCATTTACAGCTCCATACTATATTTGTTAGAGTGGAAATATATATGTATTTTCTCCATTCCTCGGATTTTGCTTACCGCATATGGTAAGTCAATCTTTTTGCCGCTCGCAACTGTTACTAACATCAGCATTATTGCTACATATAATATCTTATTGATGTAGCTGACTGGTGTTGGATTTTTCGTGAATTTCTGTTTCAATTTTGTTTGACCCGTTACTTTATTCTGCTTGGACCTTAAGGGGTATGTCTGATTCACAAACACTTCACCTGCCCTGTGAATTATTTTTCCTGTTTCTCCTGCTATCAAATTACCTGTCTTTAAATCAAGTGAGACTCCGTCCAGCTGCTCTAATATATCCATACCGATCAGACATCGTACTGGGCTTCCCTTCATTATGAGCGCATTGTGCGCTATTATTCGGTCTCCAATATGGAATATGACGTTAAGTTGTCCAATTATGTTTAATTCATTTTTTGATAATGACCTCACTATTTCGTCGGTAGGCTTTATTTGCATTTTCTCCTTCACGTTTAATACATTTTCCGATATTATTGTGTGACTAGATCCCGAATCAACCAAAGCTTCTACTTTATGTTTGTTCATTTGTATAAATATTCGGGGTTGCTTTCCTCTTTTTGTTAATGTCATCATTGAGTAGTTGCATGGTAAGCCTAACATATTCTTTCTCTCGATCTCTGCGCTAGAAGGCTCGATTCTCTCTCCTACCATTCCTTCACATTGTAATGCGATATTTTCTACTGGTTTCATCTCTCGTAATCGATCAACTGGATATACTGGTGCTGGTTGCATAAACGATTTTGGTATACACAATTTTGTAAACGTGTCTACGCTACTCGCATTTAACAGTGGCTCTTTTAAGATTTGATAGGTTCTCAACGCTTCTTTATTCATTCCACTTAGTTCTTGATTGTCAACATATAACGGTGCACTATCACCCTCGTTGTCATTGTCATTATTCTCGTCCCTTGAAGGGGTTGTACTAGCGTAGCTCACCTTTTTCTTCTTTAATATTCGCGCTTTGAGTATCTCCAACTCCTGATATTGATGATGAGTAATGAAGAATCTAGCCAATAATGGTATGCACCAATTACTAATTTCCACGACCAACCTGTGATCGCGTATAATCTGTGTGTTGATAGGACCTGCGATATTATTACTTTGATTACAACACATATTACATAATTCCAATCAATCCGGCACACGCTTGTCCAATGAACATAAACTTTCCCCAGATCTTTTTCATTGTATTATACGTCGCTTTCTTGTAATGATCTGGAGTTAACAAATACTCGTAATTTACCTTCCCACTTCCGCTTGGGAGAATTGTATCTACCATCTCCATTATTACTCTTTCTTTCTTTGATGGAAATAACAAGTTTCTGCGGGCTTCCTCAATGTCTTCGTTCGAGTAAATTCCACTTTGCGATAATTTCTCTAATGACGTAAAATTTACCAGATATTGTAATTCTGTCAATTCTAAGTTTTCCGGTGTCTTTACTTCTCGATGATCTGGTAATGCAATCCAAGATTCTGGTGTTAGTCTGTATAGTGGTGCCAACAATCTATTACACTGTAATACTTTCGGTTTCACGTCCTCTTCCAGTAAGATTCGTGTTACAGGCTCCATAAATCGCAACTTTCCATTTAAATTCACTGGTAACTCGTTGGTGCATTGGTCATACTTTGTTAGTTTAACTGGTACCGCTTTACATTTATAGCTATATAGTGCTTCACCGAAAATTCTGGCAAACACCCCATTTTCTGCAATTAACATTGGTGCTACCAAATTAGGATTGGTTATAGCCATTGCCATCCGATTTCGAGTATTTCTTTGTTGAGATTGCAATCATTTATAATAACTTCTCGGTACACATTTTCAACAGTATTTTGACCAAAGTGAAATAATAATCTATTTTGTTATTAAAGTAATTTGTCAACTTGATATCTCCGGCATGTATCTTTGTTTGGGCCTCTATAATCATTTTCTGAGATACATATATACCTTTATAATTTGTCTCATAGACATTTTGTCCACACTTTGTTTTAGTTTCTTTTCTCAGGAATCGCATCCCGTCTTCCTCTGAGGTTGACATTAACACTGTTGGAGTATCTTTCATCCGTAGAGGTGTGATTCTTGTTGTTGTACTCGTTGCTGGATCCATTCTTATTTTCTCGGGCTTTTCCCTGATCTGTTCTCCCGTTATTTCTTTAAAACTCATTGACTTTAATTGCACTAAATTGCACTTTTTGGTATCGACATCGTACACCAAAATTGATTCTCCTGTCTGACAGCTAGATTGTTTCATGTTGCAAAATGGATGTGTTTGTAGTTTACCAGTATCATCATCAAATGATCCATCAAATTCTCTTAATTCTGACATGTATCTTCTACAACCACGGCTTTGTCAATTATAGCATCGTCTACTTTGTATGGCTCTCCTTGGCAATCACCATTCGACTTTATTATCCTCGCACGGTTACAGTCTCACGGATTTTGTGGTTAAGCTTTGCTTGTAGTTTGATATCTGCATTAATTTTCAACTGTCCTGTTTGAAAGGCTGCCAAACAATTCTCCGGAATTATTTCTATCGGTCTAGGTATCGATTGCATTTTCACCATCGATGAGTGGCTCCATTTTCCACAATAAAATACAAAAGTAGTTCGTTTCACTGTACACTCTCTCACCTTTGATCTTCGAAACCCCGATTCTTGATATACATGATATTTTACTGGATTTGTCACTTTAAATTTTACTGGATATGCATCCGAACACTCTGCTACGTTTACCAACGAGTATACTCTTCCCATTTCGGTTTGGGAGCAGTCATATGCCACCAATGAATTCGTCGTATTTATTATTCCCAATAACATAATAATAGAAATCATCAACCATGGAAATGCAAGTTTTCCCTTTTTCCTCACTGTCTCTGTTTTTGGGCTCTCAGCCTTTTGTATTAACTCTTCCCATCCGCCATTGTTTGCGATCCACTTCATCAAATATTTATTCGTCATTTCAGTAGCTTTCTTTATCAATGATTTTGAATTGTCACTTTCCAGATAACCATAAGTACCAATCTCCAATATTATATAGGCTAGCACTGTCAATATTACATCTCGATCTAACTCAGTTCGTGTTAAGTCCTCAATTACTGCTTCCTCACAAAATTCCTTTTCTTCATAATTTCTTTTAATTATCGACGGTAATCTCCTCTTTAATTCCGTTGCCAATCTTTTTACAACTCTTTTCTCCCCCTCCGAAATATCATCTTCTGTTTCAGTTTCATCTAACAAATGCAATTCCGTTACTAAACTTTTTAATATTCGCTCAGTTTCGCTTGATTCATCTAAACGCTCAGTTTCGCTTGATTCCTCTAAACTCAAAGATTCAATTTCCGCATCATTCTGTTTTATCCCACATATCGCAATGTCATTTTTCGTCTCAACAAAGTTCTCTTCACTTTTCATCTCATCTATGCTCGGTAGTATCCTATTATCGGTGCTCCTTTCCTCAACATCCCTTGTAACTTCATTTTCTGATCTCATTTCCTCATTTTCCATTGTTTCTAATCTCTGCAATTCATTAATTTCTTGATCAATTTCTCCTGGGTCATCTACAACTTCAGTTTTAATCTCTACATTATCATTGTCCACTTCCTCATACAGAGGCCAAAACGGTACTATTACTGAATCTTCTTCCATTTCACCACTTTGTTTTGTTGCGTACACATTATTAATACAATTTGGGTTACATCCGTAGTTTAACAAATATTCGTCATCATCCAATTCTCGTCCTTTGAACGTCAACACGATAATTCCGTCATTACCTAATATCTCCGCTGCTTTTTGTCGTATTTTCTTTGCTTTTACACTCCAATGTTCCTGATAATATTCAATCCTTTGATCCGCAATATTTAACGCTATTATCAAAGACTTCGCACTATCGTCTGCCGCCTCATAATCATGTCCTAGTTTTCGAATTACCTCTTTTAACTTTGCCTGATAACTCGTCGGTTTATTCGTATACGGTACGATGCATTCAAACAACCCTTCTTTCATGTCTCGATCCATTTCGATGCTCATTATGAAGTCGATACTCGCATTAATTTTATCTCTATTCCCTGCATACAGGGTATCCTGTAAATCTGCTAGAATCTTTTCCCAATTTTGTCTGTCTGAATTCGAAGTATTAACAGCATTAACAACTTTTACTTTATTTTTCCAGCCTGGTATCAGACCGCAATCTACTAAGTACTCCTCGTCTTCCAGACATCGATTCTCAAATTTTAGTTGCACTTGCCATCCACTGTATTGACGCAGTATTCGCTCCTTTAGGTCTTTGATTTGTCCGTAGGCCTTTACACGGAATTGGCACTTCACATTATCAAGTCCCGTCGTTTCCACTATGATATCATCTAAATCCCTTGTTGACCGCAAAGCCTTGCCAAACTTTTGCATTTGCTTAAGTATCTCATCATCTCTGTTTCCTTTGAATAACTTTGCACATAAATTTATGGCTCTCTTTAGTTCGCTTTGGGTTAGTGACATCACACTGAGTTCTGCGATCCATCGTTTCAACTGGGAGTTGTCAGTTTCCATTTTCTCAAGCAATTTTTCAACTCGGGCTAACAGTGCAGTCGGATTCTCATCTGATGCGATCTTTCGCACTTTCGGGGCAGGTTTTCCCTCACCTTCTGACACGGTTCTAATTATCATATGAGATTCAGTTTCTTCATCTGATTCGAATTTAGCCACTAGTTTGTTCAGCTTCTGTCGCATTTCTCGAAATTCCTTTTCCATTTTGTCTTGAAATTCCTCTCTCTGAGCATATGTCATGTTACTGGTGTTTGGCATATCTTCTTGGAATCTGATTGATTTCTTTAAAATAGGTCTGCTGAATCTCTCTGAGTTCCTTGGGCATGATCGCGCCATGTGGCCGTATCCCTTGCACGAATGACATTGTATCTGTCCATTTGTATTCACTTTGTCCCTTTGTGGTGAAGGTGACGCTGACGATGATCTTGATCTGGTAAAACAGTTTCTGCTAATATGCCCTTTCTTTCCGCATCGATAGCATTCGACATCACTGCTGATCCTTTTGTTTTCTGTGAATCTCTTATTAGGGCTGGGATTTTTCCCATATTTGAACCAACATTGATTTGAGTAGTGTCCAGACTTTTTGCAATGTTCGCATTGAGGATTATTTACCTGTCCATTTGATTGTACACTCATCGCTGATCTACCGGCTTGAAATCTAGTATTTGGTCTTAAAATTGGACTACTGATTTGATTTATTTTCTTTTCATCCCATGGTGCTCTCACAGGCATAATTGGCCGCTCACGTCTCTCCACATTAACTCCAAAAGCATCTGATCTTTTTGCACTTTTTAAATTCAGCTCTATCTTCATGGCTTTCTTCACGAGCTCATCGAAATTGGAAAAATCCACATAACATAGGGCCTTTTTGATTTCGGAGTGGACTCCGGTTATAAACTGATCTTCTAACAGCTCTTTAACCTGCTTGGCCATATCTACTTGATCGGGTTTGACTTCGAAGGCTTTATCTGCTAAAGTGGTCAGATGATAAGCAAACTCACTGACCGATTCATCTGGACCTTGAACTCGATTATAAAATTTCTGTCGCATGATTCTTTTGATATCTCCACCAACCAGTTTCAGTGCCATTGCATCCTTCAATTTTGTCCAATCATTGCCAACATTTCGTTTGTCGACTTGCTGCCAGGCTTCTCTTGCCGCACCCTTCAGATAGAGTGGGAATCTCTGAACCATAATGGCTTGTGTCCATCCGTATGCTGAGGCGTACATATAATAATCTCCCATGAAATCTGCAAATTCAACAGGGTCTCCCCCATATCGATTGACGGGTAATTTCTGACAACTTGCGAAATCAATCATCTCTCTATTGAGAGGCATAACAGCATTATCATTTGCCATTTGGACTTGTTTCTGACTTCTGAGGTTGTATCGGTTCACTTTGAGCTAAACTTCAAGCGTTAAACAATAATTTAAAATTACTTTTCAACTTCTTTTAAATCTCCCAATAATAGCCTTTTATAATCTCGTTAACACTATTTTCAAACTTCTAAGCCGACTTTCACTCACGTCAGTACTAATTCTTTTTATAATTCCTTTTTCACTAGCTTCCAATAATTTCCCTCCGACTTTCAATCACGTCGGTACTATTTTTTTCAATAATTATTTTTTCACTAACTTTCAATAATTTTCCGCCGACTTTCGATCACGTCGGTACTATTTTTTTCAATAATTATTTTTTCACTAACTTTCAATAATTTTCCGCCGACTTGCAATCACGTCGGGCTCACCAGAATATATGTTGGGTTTGGATTATTTCAAGTCGGTTCTCTCTGACTCCTGGTGTTCTTTAAATTAAAACAATGAACGACCCAACGTATATTGAAACAACAGGTTCACAATTTATTATCACGCTACAATGACCAATCAAAGTTTATACGATTCTCTGCTCGGCGTTGATGCTTTGCAAACAAACAATATTCACCTTTTGATCCTTTAGTTCTGTTGACTCTCGTTTTCCTCGGTTTCTGTTTGGTTTGATCCCTTTTCGCCTTTCCGTATTCTTAATTCTATTTCTTCTTTTCCCTACTTCCCTAATTCGTTTATCACTTTTCCTACAGTCTGATTCTTCGAACCCTAGCTGAGGCAGAATGCCGATTTTCTCTGATTTTCCCTTTGCTTATATACTCCTCGAAATCAGGATGACAAATGGTTATTGCCGAGCCAATCTTTCGTTTGACATTTTTCCTACGTGTTTGCTTCGGCTGTCATCCATAATGGTCCAACGAATCCAGATAATTAATGGCCCTACCGGTCTTCCTACGCGCGCTATCTTCTCCTTACTCTTTTCCCATTAATCATTGTGTCAAACTAATGGGCCCAAATCTTCCTTTTGTTTGCCTTTCTTCTTGTTTACCCAGCTCGGGTTTCCTTCATCTCTCGGGTTCTCCATTGGCTCGGGTTTCCCATTAGCTCGGGTTTTCCATTAGCCAATTAATTAATTAATTAACGTTTTCTGTTTTCATACATTTGAATGTTTTTCAACCCTTTCTAACCCTTTTCTGATAAATCCCTAACCGTCATCTTGTTGACCATTAGCTAATCTATAACTGTCCCGTTTTTCCCATTCGATTTCGATGATTTTTCCATTTATTGATTTTTCTCGGATTTCCGGATTCTCGCCTTTCGTAATTGCTTTTTGCATTTTCTAATACTGTTTCCATCGCACTTTCCTTTACTATTAATTCTGTGCACGATCCCGCTTTTATTTGCCTTTTTTCTTCGCTTACTTTCCATTTGAATTATTATCCTAAATTTTATTTAAATTTTAAATTTTAATTTACAGACCTCAACAATTTCATAGTTCTTTAAAACTACAAATGACTTTATTATTTCAATCGACTGTACTATAAGATAGCATATTAAATACGCTTTCAAATGTCTATAATATTTGAGATTATCCGTTTCTACACATCTAGATTGACTAAATCATATTTTTACTAGTTTGATTAATTTCAATTTTCTAAATCAAATAACAAAATATATTAAACGTTGAAAGAGCCTTGAACTATATTATTAAACAAGTCTACACTACAATTTGATGTCAATGAGTCTAAATTCTTCAAAACAATATTTTTGAAACGATTGCCTCGGTTGAATGTACAAAGATCAAACTCCTGTTCAAGAATATTTTTTAAATTCATACCATTGAATGTGTTGCTGCTAAATAATAGCAATGCTGCTTATACATTAGGCAATTTTACTTATTTGATGAACTATATTATTGATCAACATGTGATTGGATAAAATTTGAAATCATCTCAACTCAGTGTAGAATTCGGTTCTATTGCTGTGTACATTGTGAATTAAAAATATAGATGCTATTGTTCAGATTTTTCAAATTATTGACTTTAAAATTATATTTCTTTACAAGTCTCAATTCTTTTACTCAATATATTTTAATTTAATCTTTGAGCGGGAGCACATTTTAATTTAACACAAGAGAGCGCGCGCCGTATACTTTACGTCATATAGTTTGTAACAAATATTCACTATTTTATGATAACATAGAGTTTGGTAATTATTAATATTTAATAAAATGTATTTGAGATTACCCTTTGAGCAGGCGCGCATTTTATTAATAATTTCGCCCAAAATTTTACGGCTGCGTGACCGCTCAAAGGTTAAAAATCATCGAATTCAAGTTAAGTTATTTCCAAATTAAATATGCTCTTCTTGTTACTGGTTAATTTAGTATTTTCAGAAATCTTTACTCAAGTCATCTAATTTTATTTGATAATGTAAATTCGTTTTATTAATCAATAAGTAATAACTTTTATGTAATGATCATAAAATAAAGGATTACGTAGATAAGTAATGCAAAAACTTTCGAAATCACATTGTTCAGATTTAATAATATTTGATTTTAGCAAAATGATTTTCGAAAATTTTAAATAAAATCCCACAACTTTTAATAGTAATTATAATAATAAAAAGCTGGTATTGATATTTTTAGATATAATTCGTGATAACATGTTTAAAAAATTTCATAAAGAACTATGTTACATTAAACTTTGAATTTTATTCAATCCCAAAACTTTGAAATATTGGAATTAATTAATTACTTTATTCGTGATTCAATAAGAAAATAAATGAATAGTTGAAGACCTATTTGCCAATGTAAATCACTAGTAGTTAATAATTTAATATGGTTAGAATTTGAAATGGAATTACACTCAATTAAGTTATTTAATCTCTTTTTCACATATATATATATATTGACCATTGAATCACAAGTCAATGCATTTGGGTTTACTTTTCCTTAAACTTATTTTTCGAATGACTTTATCAGGTTTATTATTATAGTGAGTGTAAACATTATGATTTATATTAAGCATTTTTGTTTTCAGAATGTTTAAAATGGACATAAATACTTGATAAACCACGTTTTTGTTGGCAGTAATATTTTTAATTATGTTTACGATTCGATTTACTTTACATAAGCGATTGTATCAATAAATTATCGTTTGAGATGAATTCGAAATCAGTAAATTAATCATCGTATTCATAGAAAGAAAATGAGAAATTCTCTATTATTTAGTATAATGTTAGGTGTCGTTATCTCAGTTATCCAGTGTGATCTGACTCCTGACCAACAACAACAAATATTGTATGGAACGATGAAGCTGCACAACGAGCTCAAATGTCGGCTGATCGTTGCGTTTTCCAACATGATCAATCAAGAGATCGTCGATTTGGAGGTTATAGCTGGGTTGGTCAAAATATTGCATACTGGTCAAGCAATGACGTGACAGAGTAAAAAATAAAACAAATGATAATAATCGTATTGTTTCAATTTTGAAATTTAGCGGTAAAAAGATTTTAAGTGCCTATTTTTTATTCACAATATCCATATTGTTAACTAAAAAATTTAAATAATGAACTAGTAAATTAATTCCAAATTTTATTCACAAAAATTATTTAGATTTCTTAGCCTTTAATTTTTTAGAATAAAACTCTAATTCTTTTCCTTCCAATATATATCCATCTGCACGACCAACTTGGCCTGGTCTTGATGAAATACAAGCCATAAGAGTACCAGATAAAAATTGTTCTTTCAATGCTTGTTCAAGCTCACATGCAGGCAACTTTTGTCTAGCTTCATACTTATCCATACACGATGAGCTTCTTTTCTGATTAAAGATGTTGATTTCTTCCGCAGTTTCTTCAGCTCCTTCAACTTTTTTTACAACCTTCTTTTTACCAATCTCTTTTAAATAATGGGATTCATACCATTGTTTAAGAGGAGCAGCATCGATTTGAACAATAGTATTTTTAACCAACGTTTTAGTTCTAACTAATTCGTTGTTAGAAGCGTTGTAGACAGTATCGATAATTCTAGCTTTACGTGAAATAGCTTGAGAAGACCAACTGAAGTTGCCATGATCTAATCTTAAAGCACGTTTTTTAATATTACCACCACGTACTCTAACATCATGAATTCTCTTAGGTTCAAGTTTAGTATTTGCAGCTGGTCTACCTAACTCGTACTTCCTCTTTTTATGTGGTTGAGGACGACGACCTCCAGTCTTCCTTCTTTTATGCCAGCTATCTTGATTAATACCTAATCAAAAAAATATATTTTAAAATGTTAAATATTATAAAAAATTGTACCCATTGCAATAAATATTCAAAATTTATAATTATACTGTTTATAGAAAATTAAAACAAATATTTATTGAATTTTTTAGAGGTATTTTTAATTTAACAAAAACTTTTATTTTACATAAAATTTAAATTTCATCTTTATTAATATTTTAAGTTTCTTTAGTTAAGTTTTACATATTATAAAAATAGCAAAATATTGTTTTAACACTTAATGTGAAAACCACAATAAAATTTGAATTTTTTCAATTTTCAATATTTTCTTTTAAAATTGAAAAAAATTATATTTCTGAATTTTTCAAAATTTATTTAACTTATAATATTAGAATATTAGTAAAATTTATGAAATTATACTAAATATCACCGTAAGACAACACAGAGGATCAGCTAAACTTTTAAATTCTATAATTCCACTAATTTCAAAAAAATTAATTCTGTCTTATTTTATAAAATTTTAAGTAAAATTTATTATAATTTTACATCCTAAAATGGTGCTTTTTGATGTTTGGCCAAACTCCAGATATCCGTTCGTAGTTTAATTATCAGGAAACGGGCAATTAAAGAAGAAGAATTAAAACATATTTTTTGGGTTAAAGGGCTTTCTAATCTTTCTGACAACTGTTTCCAGTGCAAATTAGATACGACATTTATGATACTCGCGGTGAGTAATGGTAAATCTTATTGAGAATACAGTATAACATTTCAAGTAAATGATCACGCACAATATCACAGTTAGTATTAGATCAAATGGTTTGTGATCCACCTCTTCTCTGATCTTCAATCATGTTGGTCAAGATGGGCTGAGCATATTCTTTGTCTATTTCAATAGCCATTGTTGTCCGGGCTTTCATGATTGCAACATGGGATTATCCAATTCTAGATATGTCAATATTTACCTGGTGAAGGTATTGCTTAGGTGATACTAGTCGACCCTATGTATCTATTCTTCTGTAGTTATTGCTTATGTGGGGGGGGGTATAATCACTGGTCTAACCTTTAATTTTGAGAGGCACTTTACACCGATACATAAAGCTGTAAATGAGATGCCAAATGATTAAAAATTTAAAACATCAAGAAGCACGTATTGAATTTTGGAAATCAAAAAGGGGTTCTACAGAAGTTCATAAGGCAACATAACCACTAAACAACTGCTAGCTTTGCAGCAGCTCTTGCGATTGGACGCTACGGAAAACCATTTTCAGATGGTGAATATTTAAAGACGGCATTTATTCAATTTCTTGAACATATTTTTAATGATTTCAAAAATAAAAGAGAAATCTTGGCCAGAATTTAAGAAATTCCGTTGTAAGCGAGAACTATCCAACGACCTATAAAAAATATGGTTCGAGACATTGACTTTCAGATCAAAAACGATTTATTATTGATTCAGGTTATTAGTATTTACCTGGACGAGAGCAGTGACATAAATAATATAGCAAGACTTGTAATTATTTCTCGATTTGAATCAATAAATTGCGTTAAAGACAAGAAGGAATTGTGAGTTCTTACTTCAATTAATGGTGCAACGAAAGTAAAGTTCAGGAGTTCACCTAGTTTGAACATGATAAATTTTGGATTTTAAAAAGAAGCTGTTTTCCATAACAAATGATGGCAATTCCTTTATGAGAGGGGAAAATATTGATCTCATGAAATTTTTAGAAAATCAACTCGGCCACTCTCTGGTATCTTTTCATTGTATTATGCACGAGGATAATTTTTGTGTAAAGGTGTCAATGAAAGATCTTAATGAAGTAATGAAGACGGTTGTTAAAATTGTTAACTTAATGACAGCACGCTCCGCGTTAACACACAGAAGCTTTAAAACATATTTTAGAAGAAATTGAAGCAGAGTATGGAAGTTTACTGTTACACTCTGAAGTTTGATGGTTGAGTAAGGTGAAATAACTTAATAGATTTCTAGCTTGCTTTGATGAAATGCAAATATTTCTGGTTAAAATCGGAGAAAATTGTCCCGAGCTGGATAATTAGAAATGTTTCTTAAAAAATAATCAATTCCTCGATTTTAACAAAAATAGGAATTTTACCGTATTTTAGGATGGTAAAAGGGGTCGGATTCCGAGGTTAAAAGGGTTTTTACTGTATTTCTTTTGGAGGGTTTAAATTAGTTACCGAAGACCTCCCATAGATGTCATCCAACTCCCAAATTTAATGTAACCTTTGTTGGGCAAAAATTAATTAAGCCCATATGCCTGTGGGTTTTTGAGCGGGAAACCTAAATTAAAAAGGAAAAAATGTAAAATTAAAAGAAAAATTAAATAATTAAAAATTAAATAAAATTTTTATACGAAAAAATGTAAAAATTTAATGATAAATCAAAAGGAATTAAAAAATTATATTTTAAGAATATTCTCAAAAATTCCTTGTTTTACCGTATCAAAAGACACACAGACGGCAAATCGTGGTATATAAGGCAATCTACAATTTAAAAGTAAAGGAACCTGAAACAAATTAATAAAGATACCTTGTTGTGAGGGTCAGCAACTGTAGACATTACCAGCAGGGATTCAATTTCCCGGAAAATCCTAAAATATGGGGAAAATTAAAATAAAAGAAACTAAAAAATTGATACCTACTTTTATTATAGAAAATTGAAATCATATAATAAGTTGCCATGGTAATAAGTGGCAAGCGAAAAAGATGAAAAATTAGGTTATAATTAAAATGTTAAAAAAATATACAGTATTTATTCAAAGTATCTCTTAGATTTTTAATTTTAAAGGGTTATGATGAGAACCTGCAATATAAAATAGGAAATTCTTATATATACTGACATTAATTATATTATATAAATTACATTTTTATTCCTTAATATATAGTTAATAAAAATCGATTAATACTATTTTAGATACTAATGAAACCATTATTTTAGTAATTATAGTGTAATCATTTAGGTTAAATATGAAAGTAACAGGGATACATTTATAAATTCTTTGGAATCATGATTCTTAATATTGTTATTATCATTATTATTGTTATTAATATTGTTACAATTATTATTAGTATTATTAATTTTATAATTATTATCATTATTATTCTTAACTTTAGCAATCATTTTTATAATTATTATTAATATTAAATTACATTGATCATTTTTTTAATCATTATTATTGCTGTTGTTATTATTGTAATTATTATTATTATTATTATTATTATTATTATTATTATTATTATTATTATTATTATTATTATTATTATTATTATTATTATTATTATTATTATTATTATTATTATTATTATTATTATTATTATTATTATTATTATTATTATATTATTATTATTATTATTATTATTATTATTATTATTATTATTATTATTATTATTATTATTATTATTATTATTATTATTATTATTATTATTATTATTATTATTATTATTATTATTATTATTATTATTATTATTATTATTATTATTATTATTATTTTATAATTATTATTGTTATTGTTATTATAGTTTTTTGTCTTCATTCACATTGTTGATCATAACTAACATTATAACTCTGATTTTATTCATTATTATTACTAATATCGTTGTTGTTATTATTGTTTTATCATAGAATGATTAGTTTTAAATATGGGTAACCCAGGGTGTCCCCAACAGTGTTCCTACTGCATTGGCCATGTGTCGTGTATACGACCAGTGTTGTAGAAAACTTCCAAAAAATTATAAAGCGGAAAAAAATATAGACGTCCTCACCCATCCCCTCATCCAGACGGTATAATAAGATCCCTAAAAGGAAGGTTTTAATAAAATTTCAGAAAATAAACTTAAGAAATAAATCTTGATTAAATTAAATTGTAATCAGGCTTTATTCATTATTTATTTCAGTGGAACCCAACAGACAAATGATTGAGTGATTTCGAAAAGACATTGCGCAAGAAACAATGGCCCAAAATCAAAGAGCCGAAGCTCTAGTACGCCGTTGCCGATGCATCGAGCAAACGTGGCTCCGACCCGAAAAAGTAACTAAATTGAGAGCTGAGATTGAAACTCTAAACAAAATTGTCACAAAAATAAGAGGCGTTTAAACAACCCGAACAAAAAATACAGACACAGGACAGAGAAATCATGGAACTCAAATTAAAAGACTAGATCCGAGTTGGACTCTTACAATGCGGGAGTCAACTATCTTCCGAGCAAGAGGCGATAGATATTCGAAATGTCGAAGGGAAGGACATTAGTGTAAAAATACTCACTCCGGGAACCTCGCGCCAGCAAGAAGAAGTGCTGAAGAGAAACAGGCAACGAAATCGGCCTGGCAAGAAGTAGCGCGAAAGACAATACAAACTCAATAAGGCTCGTATGGTGGGTTACATTCTCAAATCAAATGGGACTTGAGTGACCACGATAAAGACACATTAACTGTGATCTTTTTATTTATTGTTGTCGACTTCAAATTATTAATAATAGAGTTCTTGTTGTTTAATTTTGGTTTATACTTGAAAATTTAAAACGATGATTCTAAACAGCTAAATAATTGAGATAGTACCGTTAAAATTCAGAGCATGATGCCTTTTATGACAGCTCATGAACCCAACCAAATATTAGGGCATTGGCAGTCTTTGAAAAGAGACTCACCCTTTGTTAATATTCAACCCACTAGCAAACAGTACTTATGTCAATTTTTGATGGGTGGTTAGCAGTTAAACTTCTTATGCAGGCGCTGGGTGAAGATTAGTTAATCCTTAGGCTCCAATAAAATCTTTTGTTACCCATCAGTGCCCAGCACCTTTAATTAAAAATAAACGAATAGAAGTGAGAACTTGAAGTTAAAATCAATGAGTATATTTTTGTTACTTCCAAAACGATCCTCGATTCAATCTAAAAATTTTTAAAATTATTTTAGTGCAACCCAATCAAACTAAAACGGTAGACGCAGAAAGGTTCCAACAAGATGTGGTTCACTACCACAACAAGCCTTTGAAACAGAGCCAGCGAGCTGAGTCAATGATCCGAAGATGTCGTCGGATAAAAAAGACTTGGACTCGGCCGGAGCAGGCGAAAAAATTAAAGCAACAAAACGAATTGTTAAAGAACCAACACACTGAGATGATGGCCGAACTAGACCAATTAAAAAATAAGAACTATCAACTCAAATTAAAGGAAACGATCAGAACAGAGATCGGGCATCACCCCAGCACAGTTTTGAATAAGAATCAAAACATCACCTGACCCATCTCAAGTTTCACTCGAACTCAGGCCCAAAGTAATCCGCAACCAAAATCAATTCACAAAAAATGTCACCCCAATAAAGCGGAACGAGAAAGAAGACGCAGATTAAAGACCGCTCGTTTGCTGGTTCAGATAATGAAATTCGGACCCCCATCTTCCGACAATCACCAATAACTTTAGTAGTAATAATTAATAAAATGTTCTGGGATTTGAGACGATGGTCGTTTTGTAGAGTATTAGCAGTCATGGTAATATAGCTCACCTTTTACTAGAAACTGCCCATTTGAATAAATTTCCAAAGTCACATTGACGAGTATTCAATGGTTATATCTCTTATGTGCACATCTGGTGGGAATCACTTGAAAGTGGCCGCGAAAATCTTATATCTTTTTTCCATCAGGCGCCCAGCAATAGGGTTCATTATAATTAAAATATAATATTTATTAAAGGGAATCGAATTCGAAATAAACATGAAACTGGTTGGTTTCTGAGTATCGATAATTTGAAACTATATGGTTGTTACACAGACAACCCCATACAAATATTTCGCTTACCACTCGGCAACTGTTGCTAAGCAACGTTGGAACTGTGTTCGAGTGGGTGGATCGTCCGTAAAAAGTGAGCGCCATTGCGAATGCTATAATTGACCGAACGATCCATGGGCCCAATGAGCTGCCGATAGAAGGCCTGTGCTCGATTTCTATCTTTAGGTCCCATTGTTCTCATATTTCCTTCAAATGCAAATCCATACTGCTATATCATTTATCATTACGTATATTCCCATAGTCCTTCTTATCGTTGTCCGTTTTGATGATTGATCTATGGCCTGTAAACCCTTCATTATATTGAATATTATCACAGTATCTCTCTTATCCTTATCCCTATTATAACTACTATGTTCCCTATTATTGTTACTAGTATTATCATTGTTATTATTATATGTATTATTCTAATCTATTATCACTGCTATTATTATTATTGTTATTATTATTATTATTATTATTATTATTATTATTATTATTATTATTATTATTATTATTATTATTATTATTATTATTATTATTATTATTATTATTATTATTATTATTATTATTATTATTATTATTATTATTATTATTATTATTATTATTATTATTATTATTATTATTATTATTATTATTATTATTATTATTTTTTTGTAGTGATCCGTCCTTATTCCTCAGCTTAATAAAAATATTTTACTTATGTTGGGCCAGCACACAAATAGCCTTGAGAATTGTTTAAATGCATCAGTAATACAGCACGAAAACCCAGCACCAAGATAACTTAAAATACAATATACAACACCAACTAAACACTTTAAAATCTGAGAGAATATAAATAAATATAAATTCAAAAAAATAAAAGTAAAATAAAATAAATACAAAATGCATCAAGAACCGCACGAAATTTACATAAAAAATAACATAATAACAAGAAAATTCGACAGTTATGTTTTGTAGCAATATTTTCAGATTGTTAATCTACAGTTATGTTATTTTGGTTTATGTACATCGATGCCCGATTTAAAATTTGTTTATATGAATGCTAAATATACAGTTTATGCGTCGAGATTTTTGCCTAATTCATTTGGTAATTTATTTTTTCTATTATTTTATTTTTGGTGGCCCACAGCCAAAACATAACGCAAGATAGAAAAATAAAACACACTATAGAACTGTGTAAGTGCGTGTAAAATCGCCAATAGATCGTGCCCGTGAAGGCCCCGGCGTGCGGAACGCAGGAGCCGAAACATCAATATTATCCGTACATAGGGGAAATTGGAGGGTAAATGAGTACTCCCTTGGCTACTCCTTCACCATCCGTTTCCTGTAAAATTAACATAAATTTTCAACAACATTCGGCTCAAAATCTCTAACACCGAGTAGTCCAGTGGGCACTCATTAAATATAATATGAACATAAATAGATCTTAAGGATAAAAAGAGGGAATGGGTAGCGGGGAAAATTGCGAAATCGTTGCAACAGTTAAAATGAATAGCCATCGGAAAAAGATTAATCCGAACGACCAAAATCATGAAAATAATGTTTTTAAATAAGTATTAAATAAATTATGTTAAATTGAAACGGAAAATATGGGCAGAACGCTGCGCAAATTTTTGGAGATAGTTAAAAAACTTATCATAAAAAACTGTAAAATAAGGGCGGAATGCTGCTCAAATTTTCCGAATCAACTAAAATACTTATAGAAAATAGAAAAATAAAAGTGAAATGCGAATCAACGGTTGGTATAAGATCATTATGAAACTGAAAAATAAGGGCGGAACGCTGCTCAAATTTTCCGAGTCAATGCAAATACTTTGTCGAAAACTGTAGAATAGGGATGAACCGTAAAATAAGGGCGGAACGCTGCCAAAATCTTCGAATTTACAAAAATACTTTATCGAAAACCGAAAAAAACAGATGGACTACTGCTAATGTTGTATATCAATAAAACAATTTTTAATGCTGAGGAATAAGGACGGATCCCTACAAAATCTTAATAATAATAACGATAATGATAAGGGTAATGGTGATTATAATAATAATAATAATAATAATAATAATAATAATAATAATAATAATAATAATAACAATAATAATAATAATAATAATAATAATAATAATAATAATAATAATAATAATAATAATAATCATGGTATTTGTAGTAATGATGATAATAATTATGATTATAATAATTGTGCTAATAATCATAGTAGTAATAACAATAAATATAATGGTAGTTATAGTAATAAAAATAATAATAAAGGTAATAGTAGTAACAATTAAGAAAGGTAATATATATAGTAGTAACAATGATGATGCTAGTAATAATAATAAGGAACATTGTAGTTATAATAGGGATAAGAGTAAGAGAGCTAGTGTGTTTACTTAACATAACCAAGGGTTTACAGACCATAAAAAATCATCAACATGGACAATAATAAGAAGGACCAAGCGAATGGACATAAAGATAGATGATATGAGAGTATAGGTTAACCTTTGAAAGAGATAGGAGAATAATGGGACCTAAAAATCGAAATCGAGCACAGGCCTTCTATCGGCAGCTCGTTGGACCCATGGATTGTTCGGTCAATTATAGCTTTAGCAATAGCGCTCACTTTTTGCGGACGATCTACCCACTCGAACACAGTTCCAACGTTGCTTAGCAACGGGTGCATATTAACTGAAAATACGACTGCAAATTAATACTGCAATAATAATACTGAAAAGTAAGAGTCAATTAAGTTGATAATTTGTCAAAACACATCAGTATATATACCTTTAATTTGACCTTAACCTTGCGTGCTATTTTTATTGCGATAAAACAAAAATTTGGTCTAATCTAATTCTAATTTTTATTATTTTCATAATTAATAAATTTATTTCTTAAATTTTTAATTAGATTTATTCAACCAAAAATATTTTATTTTAACTCATTTAATCCATTAATTTTTACTTTTATATAACTTTTCGTTTTTCGATCAAATGTTCTTGTTATTATGTTATTTTTATGTAAATTCTGTGCGGTTCTTGATGCATTTTGTATTTATTTTACTTTTATGTTTTTGATTTTATATATATATATATTATTTTAGATTTTAAAATTTTTAGTTGGTGTTGTATGTTATATTTTAAGTTATCTAGGTGCTGGGTTTTCATGCTGTATTACTGATATATTTAAACAATTTTCAAGGCCATTTGTGTTGTGGCCCAACAAATCCAGAAACCCACCACACTAAAATTTAATTAATTTTATTTTTTTAGGAAATTCCTTGAACAAAAGTCACACTATTAAAATTTTCAGATTATGTTGTCAGTTGAGCTGAACAGCATCGGACTTTTTCCGAAATATACATAAAGTTAAATTAATAAATAAATTTGAATATTACTTTTAGTAATGAAAAGTATTTACAGCAAACCTATTTCATCTATTATAATTTTATAATCTAATTAATATAATTAAAAAAAAGATAAAATCATTTTTTTAATGGAAAAATAACAATTAAATATTAAATTTTAAATTAATTTTAAACATATTTACTTTTGTTTTAAAAAGATGCTATTGTTATTTAAAATACAAATTAATTCTTTATGGTAATATTAACAAATAAATAATGACAACTTCTGAGGTGATTGTGGAAGATGATCTTTCCAAATTTTGTATACCTATTGGTACAGCAGTTAGTGCGAAATTCCGTGGAGCGTTTTGTGAAGCACTAGTCAATAGTGTTGATAAAATTATTTTATGTCGCATTCAGTTAGTAGATAATAAAAAAACTCTTAAAATCAATGCAGAAGATATCATTGGTAATATTTCAACTAACAGCAAAGTTCAAGTAAAAATGCCACAAGGTCTGAGCAATGGGATTATTTTAAAGGTTATAGATAATAGTATTTATCATGTTGGTAGGATTTTTTAAAATTATTAATTTATGATGTATTTCTGAAAGTTTTTAATGATGGCGACACTGGGAAATTACGTCGTAATCAGCTAGTTTTAAAAGGTGATAGACATTATAAAGAAAGTGAAGTAAGTAATTTATTTGAATTTAACTAAAGAATTCGAAGTAGTCTTTAGATCAACATCCTTTAACAAATCCTGAACATTTTACTAAAGCAGTAGTATATGAAAAACGTTCCAAAGATAAATCTGAGTAAATATCTATATTAATGTTTTAAGTTATGAATTAATTTTAGTATTGAAGATGATGAATATGATAATGATGATCAAAAATCATGTAGTCAAGAATCTTTAACAACGGTCTCAAGTAATAAAACTAGAAGACAGCAAACTCACGCATCGTCCCCATCAGTCGGAACTGTTGGTAGTAATTTAACTGTAAAAACTGATGAATTAAATAAATCGCAAGTTACTAAAATGTAATTTATATTTTTATATTTTAAAAATTTATGCTTATATTTTAATAAATTAATTAAAATTTGATAAATGTTATGCTTATTACATTTTAATACTTTATTTTTAATATTAGTTTAGAAGTTATTTCATGTAAAATTATGGAAAAATCAATAGCGTAATAAATACCACTTTTGTATTCAACAAAACATTTTATTACGCTATTTGTTTTAAAAATTTACTACCCTAAACGATAGGATTACAAAAATTGCGTATGTGCATATTTTGATACCAACATATTGACCAGATAATCTCCAGTTTTTGCCAGTGGTTTGCATCATCTAATAAATCTTATTCTATATTAGCCCTGATCGGTCGTAAGTAGTCTCTCACGCGACAAGAGTACTTTGTTCCTGTGTTTATACGACCGATAAGGGTTAAAGCTCCAATTGTGATAACAAACAACTTAGTTAATGGAGTTTTCACAATTCTGAAAATTATTATCTTGTCTCTTAAAATTACCAAATATCAAGAATATTCCAAATAAACCTGTTAGATATCTAAACAATTAAAAGTAGTTTTATATTCAGATAGTAGTTCTATTAATCCTGACCCAAATCTAAATTTTAACAGTAAGGAATTTTTCTACTTACCATTTAAAATTATTAGTCATTTAATAATGCGATAATTTCAATAGCAGTTTCAAATTGTTTGTCATCAACCGATCTTTTCATCAGTTTTTCAATGGCAGATTTTCCAAATTTTTTATAATTCAATCTCTAACAATATCACAATTGAATAATGCTTTATCTGGAAATCATTATTGGAGTTCTTTTGTCACAGATTCTGTGAATATACTTCCATCAGCGGATTCTATCGTGATATTGTTGGACTAAATGCACCACATATAAGCTAGAATATAAAAAATAAGAAAACAATGCACTAATTTTTATGTAGTGAATGCGTACTTAAATTACTTTTTGGAGAGATATTTTTGAATACCATAACATATTTGTAGTTTTTTATAAGGGACGATTTTTAGTTCAAAATTCTATAATTTGGGCGTGATTCAAATAAAATTTCCTTAGCTCACCATAATGATGATTCGAGGTCTTTTGTAATTACCTTAACAATATCTTGCTCACATCTCGTATTTTTTTGCAGTAGATATTCCAGTTAGGGTTCATTTTAACTTAGGTCTACAAAATGAATATCAAAATTGATTTCCATGAATCCCAGACTTTTCGCAGTGTTAAAATCTCCCACTGCGACCGTCAACACTCATGTGTTCCTAGTCAAACTAATTGATTTGTCATAAATCATATCTCGTTTCCCTGTATATAATTATAGAAACTATTCGAGTATACTATTATTTTGATGACTTTGATCACTCTATTTATAATGAAATACTTAAGTTTTTAAAAAGTTATAAATAATATCTAAAACAATTTGTATTAATAAATATAAAAATAACAGTTGTAAATACAAACCAATTCACTTAGACTTGATGATAAATTAAGATGAATTAATTAAAAAACATTGTAACTTTCTTCGGTTTTTAAAATATATTCTACATTAGGCTCTTCGTTTGAATATTCTTGACAGTTAACGTGATTTAGTAATATGTATTTCTGAAATAATTAAGTTTCAATATTTCAATTGACATAATTTAATTGACCATATCTAAAATATTCCTTTCCGAACATAAAATTCTTGTTTTTAAACCAATTAAAGTCTTCGCCAATCTTTAATAGAATCTACATAAGATTTGTTCACATCATTTTCTGATAGATTACTTTTTTACTCTATGATAAAGAGTAAATTATATCCGTGTTAAATGTGGCAATTAATCAGTGCAATTTAGAGACAAATAAATTATGTAACTCGGGCGTTATAGACTAGAAGCAGTAGTTGTTATTAAATTTTATTGGAATCACCCAAGAATGAGCTTGCGGGCCATTTTGGAAATGCATCATTACTCCGCATCAAATATCCTCATTAGATTTAGATACCCTATAAACATTTTTTAGGAGTTAAAAGTTGAAACATAAATGATCATATACACCGTATGATCTAAATATGGACCCCTGATCTAAATAATAAATCACAAACCGATTTACATTGAAATCTTTAAAGTATCATGCATTATTTGATTTACCAATTAATAGCAAAAATAATTTATTAATTTTCCAAATTAGTTCATATAACAACTGTCATTCTTTTTTTAATACTTTATTCCTCCCGAGATTGTTTGAAAATGTTTAATATGAACAAGTTCAAAAACTAACAAAAACCAAAATCTTGAATTATTTTGATTCACGTGAAGCCTATAAATTTTGATATGAAATTTTTTTTTTTGAAGTTTGATAACCAACCTAATAAATATTAAAATAGTGTTTTGAGTATTATACATATCGGTATAGTACCAAAAACTATCAATTTTAGTCGTCATTTCGGATTTTATGAACAAATAATACAATCATGAAAAAATAAAATACTGGCTAACCAAAATGATTTTGTTTCCACTTTGGAAATGCATTATAATTTTTAAATATTTAATAAATGTAATTTTTGTGGGGTGAAAATTTAAAACAGAATATTTCATTATGATTTTCAAATATTATTCATAAATTTAAATTAACAAAAAACAGTTATAACTATACACATATATTATTTTAATGATTATACTGATAGCAATCAAATATTTAATCAGTGGGATAAATTGGGGGTTCATGTATGTTATAAAAAATACGATATTTCTATGAAAAATCAAATCATGAATGATTATCAATAACTATTATAGATCGAAATACAAAAAACACGCCAACACAAAATACCTAATTGGGTGCATGGTGATAGTCAGTAGAATAGTCCGGAAATTGGCTTCATCATTGAATGAGAAGTTAAATAAAAAAAACAAAACATTTGTCGGATTAATAGTTTCACCTTCATCGTGTGATGAAGAAATCAATCCGGATATTAAAAGCACCCAATGTGTTATTAAGTCCTTTTTAGACAATAGCTGGTAATTTCTTTTTAATATTTGCTTCATTTATTACCGAAACTGTTACCAAGGTATATCGTATTTAAGCGAGACCTAGAAATAGTTGTCAAACGAGAAATGCTTATTAAACACAAAGAAAGTGATTTGGCAACTAATGTCTATGTTGAAAGGTGTTTGCTGTTCTTTGATGTGAAAATATTTCCGGAATTTTGGGACAGTTCCAAATTGCTTTATTTACAAAACCACAGCGTAACAGATGAACATGATCGATCTAACACAAAATCCACTAAAAAGACGAGTTCATTGACAAATAGTATGAGCTCAATGGATTCCTCATCGAGTGATGACGGTAATGATAAAAGCAACAAATCCGATTCATCAGATCAAGAATATCAAAACACAAAGGATGAATGGGTTGCACGATTTTATGGATTTTGGGAAGATAAGGGAAGCCCAGTCAATCAAGGTTTAGAAATCCAAGGAACAGAAGTTGATATTTACAAGTTGTTTGAACTGGTGAAAGAATTCGGCGGGTTTCAAAAGGCCAATACAAGTGTTCGATGGCCGCATATTTACCACCTGTTAAAGTTACCCCAGAGCAGCAGCGAAAATTATCAACGGTTACAAATCCTTTATAAAAAGTAATTTCTCATAATTTACATTTTTTTTATTCAAACAATTTCTGCTTCAGATTCATTTATCCGTATGTGGAAATGAAAAAGAAACTCGGCACATTTGAACAGTCGAGAATTCGGAAACAAAATGAAAAATCATCCTCTGTCAGTCAGAAAGCCCGTCCGCTACTGTCAGCTAGAGTCCGACGGGAATATGTTCGACAATCTGGCAGGAAAACAGCTGAAGCTCGCTCGGTCTCGTCGCAAAGCGTTTGTGAGCGGCCAATCGATCATGGGGTAAGTGGCGATGAAATCGGAACCAACAGTTTAATTGAAGAGGCTTCCCAGCTGAGCCAGTGCTCGAGCAGTCCCAAACCGGTATTCGACCGAACCATCATAGAAGGCGATCAGGAATCGAAATCCAATGTAACCGTACCGGTCAATCGATTGTCGCCTGGAACAATAATATCGGTAGCTTATGGGGATAAAAAAGTCTATAAAGCGAAAATAATCCAGCAACACTCACCGGAAAATAAAGCCATGAAATCTCCATCTATAGACTCGAAAAATATCGTCAAAGTTCCACGGACGAGTTTAGACTCGCTATCGAATGCTGATTCGGCTAGTAGTGTAAATAATGATTTCAAATCAGAAATCGATAGTTCTACATTTTATAAAGTTCATTACATCGGGTGGAATAGTCGTCACGATGAGATTATATCCCCGGAACGCATCCTGGAAGTGATTTCAGATGCAGGCATGGATAACCAATCGACGTGTTCGTCGTCATGCCGACAGAAACCAACTGTGTCAGATACAGAACAGGCCCCTGAAACTGTACATAATAATTTTAGTGATTCATGTAATATATCAGATGAACTCATTATTGATGAATCTGTTCCTGTTCAGATTGAGTGTGATCACGTCGAAGAGACAGTGATTATTGAGGAAAACGTTATTGAATCAGGTATTATTATGATTATTTACCATTTATATAAATAACTGTTATTAAACATTGTTATTAAATATTATTTATTATTATTAATTATTGCAATCATTTTAATTATATTATTTATTATTGCTGGATTTTCATTACTATTTAATATTTTTTTTAATTATACATTTTATATATAATTTTTAATATTATTTTTATTACAAATATTAATTATTTTTATTAAACATTTTTTATACTATTTTTATTATTAATATTTTTTGTTAATTTTAATTATTGTTATATTATAATTTTTATAAGTTTATTAAACATTGTTATTAAATATTATTTATTATTATTAATTATTGTAATCATTTTTATTAAATATCTTTTTACTTGTCGTTAATGAAAACTTTTAATTATATTATTTATTATTGCTGTATTATCATTTTTATTACTATTTAATATTTTTTTAATTATACATTTTATACATAATTTTTAATATTATTTTTATTAATTTTAATTATTGTTAATAAACTTTTTAAATAATATTTTTAATTATTAATATTTACTATTATATTTTTTAATATTATTTTTAATTATTATTATTTTTATTACAAATATTAATTATTTTTATTAAACATTTTTTATACTATTTTTATTATTAATATTTCATATTAATTTTAATTATTGTTCATATTAATTTTAATTATGTTCATAAATATTTTTTTAAATAATTAATTATTAATATTTATTGTTAATTTTAATTATTGTTATATTATCATTTTTATAAGTTTTTTTATTAATATTTTGATATTTTATGACTTTTCATAATATTTTTTGTAGTCTAACATTAAAATTAAAAATATCTTTAAAATGCATTTGCTTTATTTCGTTATTTATTAATATTTATTGTTCATAATAACTATCAACCCATCATTAATTTTGGGTTTAAAAGATATTAGAAATATTTACACTAAAATCTTTCAATTATTAGCAAGGATTTTTAAATTTGCATCGAAAATAAGGTTGTAAACTTGAGTTTCTTAGCATTTCTCAACTTATAAGTGCATCGATTTTGAAATCATTGTATGAGCATTAATTGATAAAATTCTGTTAATTTTTGAAATTACTAGAATTAATTATAGGCATTGAGAACAAAGGTGATCTCAATAACCAAATACATAGAATCGATTTACCCCTTTGTCTGTATAAAGGCTTTGGAATTTTTCAACCTTAGTAATATTTAGCTTTTTATTTATTTTCAATGACGAGTCTCATTTATATTGTCACTATTTCTTGTAATTGAACTTGATCGTAACTATCTTGTTCCTCAAATTAGGTAAGCGAAAGATGAGCAGTTTATAGTCTTAAAATAATGCAGGTAAAGGAAGTTCTCAAATTAAATCGAAATGTTTGGTAAAAAAGAATTGGCTATGTAGGTCTGATTTGATTTTGTTTCGAAGTAGCTTGGTATGGATTTTAGACTTATATTAATTTACTTTGTGTAATAAAAATAAGTTTATTTTCATAATGTAATGCTCATAAACCTTAAAACTTCCACAATAATTTACGTAATAGGTCGATTCATCATTAGTAATCTTATAACTGGGATCAAAATTTTCACTAATTTATCTTCTTAATCCTTTTAGTTGAAGTTGACTTTTGGGCATGAAAATATAATTTCACAACAGATTCAGACTTAGATCAGTTAAAGTATGTGAGAAAAATTGATTTCATAATTTTCAGAGGTCTCCCTTAATTTTTTATATATGTGAACGCTCACTTTGGTATGTATGACTTATTGGTGAAGAGATGAGTTATCGATCTGATTGGGTGTAAATTATACTACAAGATGATGTTCAATATTTGTTGTAACTTAAGGTCTTTATTTTACAGCATATCAAACACATCAAAATCTCAATAATAGCTTTAGTTCCTTAAGAGAGAAACATATAGTCAAAGTTAGGCATTCATATGAAAGAATTAGAGTCGGGCTATAAGTTTAATGATATTCATAGGTTTAATGGCCTGTTGCAAACAAAAGCTAAGTACAAAAAATATTCAATAGAAATTTGGTGATCAAAAACATCCGAATAATCGCGTAAAATAGAAACTGAGAACATACATGCTTGCTGTAGGTACAGTTCCAAACTAAATTCGAATACGGCTGACACCTAACTTCACAAAACAAATTCGAATGGTTGCTGTTGCATATGTGCAATATCGATAATTTTTTACCAAAAATACAGGCATAACTGTAATTAAAGTCTTAGAGCATGTTTTTTTGAAATAAAAACTGAAATTTTCATAATTTTTTAAATAAATAAAATGCTGATTGAAACGGAAAAATAAAATACTTAAAAGTATATATAATTATGGCTGTTTTCTAATGGTCTATTTTGCTTAATTTATAAAATTCAAAATAGAATCAATTGTTGAAGTTGCTGAAAAAGAACAAGAAGTCGTACAGAAGGAAAATCAAAATATTTCACCAAAAAAGCCAGGTTATTTTCCAATTCACGGCAATGAGTTTTATATATTGGGTTTTGTAGTAAATAATCTCAAGCGTCAAAGGTCAAGAAGCGCTTGCATTCCCGAATTTGATCTTAACACCCTAAAGAAGTTTCCCAAATTAATTGAATCAAGAATTATCGAATCTCTAAATTTATACAAAATCGGCGATAAGGTAATATTAATTATATTTTGTTTATATTTCCAATTTCCTCTATATTGTAAAAAAATTTGAATATTTCAAATTTAAAATCATTATTAAATATATTTAATTATTATTAATTTAAAATATTTTATCATTATTAATTAAAATATAAAATCATTATTTAATATATTTAATTGTTATCATTTAAAATATTTAATCATTAAAATTTAAATAATAAGGACTTTATTTATTCGATTTCAAGAATAATTGTTTTTTTATAAATACACTATATGTTTACGGACTGATCGAAATTAAACCAATTCCATACCACATATAAATATAAAATTCCTTTAATAAAAGCTGGAAGACTTTGTGGATTCGATTTAACCAGATTTATAATATTGACTATAATTTTATATCCTCTAGCCCAAATATCCATCAGATTACGAATAAATTCTCATTTAGCTGACAATTTACATTGATGGAGCTTCCTCATCACTATACTATATGTTTTCGATCGTCTAGTTCAGATCTATGGCAGTCTCACACGTGTAGTTCAATTCTCTAAAAGGACTTTTTTGTAGAGGGCTTTATAAAACTCTTCATCGTGAAATTTTCACAGTATTGATTTCAAGAACAAATTTTATACTGGCCTTGCTTCATATTTCCGTCACAAATATGTAATATACTTGTAGCTTTAGGAGGAAACACGTCTCATTATTATTTTAAATAAGAAAACCAAAATAGAGAACAAAATTATTGATGGAAAGTTGCACATTCTACAATTCGAGGAATTACAAACTGTATACAATTTATTTCACACGTATGTTTAGGGAGTAACATTCGGTATGCTATCGGATGACAAAACAATACATTTACTTAATTATGGCCGAATTTTATTGCTTTTTACACGACAATTCCTCAATACCAACGCCAATAACCTTCAATGTACCGCAACATACCGTATCAGAGACGTGTCAAAGAAAACTTTTGGGGAAAATGCGAATTTACTGAAGTTAATATATAATTAAACCTTTGTCAAAGTGAAACAAATGAATTCTAATCTTAATTACATTTTCTGATACCAGCCAACGGATACACGGGGGATCTTCTAGCCGCATTTATACTTAATTGAAATAATTTAATTGCTCTTGGCTATTAGTTTTCTTTACTCATATGTATGTGACTTTTACACTTAATTTACACATTAATCAATACTGTTAGAATTATGAGCGTTATATGCTTTCAATCTTTCAAATTTTTAAAGCAGGCGAACGTGTAAGAAATTTGAATAGGAAATTAACTGTTAAACATGCTGTTGATTCCTTCTATTGGAGACTTTGCCATTACATATCCAAGTCACGATGAGATACATCTTGAATAAATATAAAACAAAAATCAATAATTTTATAACATATACACACCAACTCACCTTGAGCTTGTTTGTAGAATGCAATTTGCAATTACGGTGAATTATTTTTGACGAGTATTTATTTTTTTTCGTGCCATTTGTTTATTCGTTGCCTAAAAAACGATAAACTTTCGGACTAATGGAGTAACTTTTATGACTTCTTTGATGAAAAATCAAAAACGCGTGTAAATTATATTGATTATATAATTTAGCAAGTCTATCAAAACGGAATCATAAATGATTATTTAAAACATATATACTGAACATTCGTGTGCAATGAAAGAATTCCGAATTAAATTAAAAAAATAGATATTATATTTGTTCTTTTTAGGGTTTTTAGTTATAGAATAATTTTTAAGAAAATGCTTTCCAAAGCTTGTTTCATAAATCAATATGATTACTATAATCGGCAAAAATTATTAATATTAAAAATTGTTTTTATTTTAATATCTAAAATTAAATTTTTTTGGGTTTTGTTTAAATAGAGGATTAATGCAATCCTTATCAGAAGCGAATTTCTTATTCAAAATTAAAGATGAAAGGTAATAATAGTTAATTTAGAAATTATTTATTAAATCATAACTAAATATGCATATCGAAACCTTAATTTTAAAATAGGAATCCCTATCATCGTGATTTCATTTCAATTCGTAAATTTTGAATATTTCTGTATTATGTTTAATGTTAAAATTATCGATTAGTTAATTAGTAATTTTTGAAAAATTTCCTCATTCTGATATTAAAATTATCCAATAAAATTGTTTAAATCAGCACATTTTTTAAATTTCTAATTACAGTGTAATTTAAAACTGTAAAATATTATTTTATGTTCCAAAAATGGTAAAATATTTTTTTGACATTTCAGATATGGTAATTTCTAATTTTTTCAATATACTTGTATTTTTTTTCTAAACATAAAGCATAACTTGGATAGCACCTTTGATTTCTGACAAATTTATTCAATATATGAGCTTAAAATTTCATCGCCGTTAATTATATAGATGCCGTTGCCTCCTAAAAGAACCAAACACGAAGAAATAGTCGAAATTGATGAAAAAGTTTTTCATGAAGAATGCAAAAAGGAAACAAAAATTGGCAGTCCGTCTTTTGAGTTTCAATCTGATTCACCATCCAAACGTGATTCCGTTGACATGAAAAGTGTTGAAATGTCGATAGAACAACAGAAAGATGTTCCTATCGAAATTGAAAATAGTTACAGTAAAAACTTTTATTTCAAACAAGAAAATAGTAATTTCTATAAATCATCAATCGACCAATCAATTTATATCTGTGTAATGTTCATTCCAGGAATTAGAAGTCCATCATTTTCCAATGATTCTATTAGTGATGCTTCAACGCTGTCATTTAGAAACGAACAGGATCAATCTGTGTTTTATCTCAGTCCAAATGAAGAAGCAGAAAAATCCCCTCATGTCGCAGCCGTTCAACCGAAAATCGGTAATAAACGCGGAAGAAAGCCTTTATTTCGACCGGACAGAAAGACCAGTGTAAATAATATGCTTACCAAAATCAGAGATAACCGATCGGATATAATTGAAATTGAAAGCACATCATCACAACACAGTGGTTCCCAGCATGGACGCAGGGTTACTCGATCAATCAGGACAGCATCTGAACAGGTAACTAGTCGATTTTTATTTTCTAATATTTGTGCTATCTAGTTATGCTTATTGATATTTTTACGATTTAATGATTTTTAGCACAAGATCACTATTTGATTCATTTAATTATTGCTTTTTTTCAATTGACATTTATTGTAAAAATCAATATTTAAATTTCAAATAACCATTTAGCATAAATTTTTTTACAGGAAATTCATTTAATTACTGATGTTTTCAGAATCAAATGATTTTATAGACTAATTTGTAATATCAAGTTATGCAATGATTTCTAGCTCCAATGCTCACGTGAGTTGATAAATTCTGTAAAACTCGAGACTTTATGAAACTGGAAATCGACGAAGACCAGAATCAATATTTATTATTATTAATTAATACTTTTATTGAGTGAACTCAATAATCATTTCTTTCAGTTTAAATAATTATAATCTGCTGCTTTTTCTGTCAATAAATCTTCTATATAAAAAATCGGAATGAAATATTGTTTCTGGTTTGCTCGGTTATTGAGCTAATAATTTTATTACCATGAAATATTCCAATTCTCATTAAAAATTCGATTTTCTTATTATTTTAATGATTATGTATCACATAATGATGTAATTAAAGTTAAAAAGATGATAAATCAATGAACTGAATCGTTATTTATGAATTATTAACATTTTATTTAATATTGATTTACATTTTTGAAATCAATAATACTTTAAATACATCAATATACTGGATATAATTTTATGAATATTGATATTTATTTTGAAATATGGATCAATAAAAGAAAATTTTAAAACGATAATCATGAGCATGATTATTGATTTAAATTATGAAATGAAAAAAGTCAATGAATTAAATCGTTAATTCTAGATTTTTAAAAAAATTCAATATAATTATGAATTTCCGACAATCTTTTTAATAAAATCAATTTTATATATTACGAATATATATAAATGTCAATAAAAAATAATTTTTGTATTTATTGATTAAAATCTGAAATAATTGATGGGAAATCTATATGGCAAATCAATTATGAAATTTATGATAATTATTGAGCATTTGCCGTGGAACAGGTCGATACAAGAACGAATATTTACTATACATTTATAGAACACTGTTGATGACAACTCAATGCACAATGAAGATGATTCTCAAACATCCCAGGACGATAATGCATTTCAATTACCGACTGGGGTACCGATTGATAACATCCGAACAGCGACAATGATACCTCTAGCTACTGGCACACCAACGCTGCATTCGCAGAAAGGTCGTCGTCCTAAATCACGCCGAAAGAATCGCAACTCACTGAGTACCAGCAGTGCCGATGGAACCTACCAAGACAGCAACGGAGAGACAACATCTGCAACCGCCACTACCACCATATCAGTCATTATACCGAACACCGATCCCCAATCGATTATAAATTTCGACAACAATAACATCAATTTCATCAGCAATAACATCCACAGGCCATCTGGTCGATTATTCCAGAGACTGCATCCATCACTCATCCCCACAGGACTGGAAAAGCTGCCTCCAGAAGAACGGGTCAAGGTCAGTTGAGAGAGACATACTGGCATAATTATAATTTAATTTCAGCTCCTTGAAAAGGTCATCAGACAGACTCATTTGAATTTCCTCGACGTGAAAGATAAATTGAAATATGTCGAGAGGCAGATTCTGGAAATCAGAGCAGGCAGAGCAAATGGGCACGGAATCGAATCAGATGAAGATAAATTTAGATGATATTGTTGATGATATTTTATATTTTCTTTATTGATGTTTTGCTGATTATTTTTCTAATAAAAACTGATATTTTAGTTATTTTTTGATGAATTTGATAGTGAGTGGTCATCCACATATATTATGATGGTTAGGGTGAGGGGGTGTACCAAATGAATTATTTGAGTTTCGGGCTTGCTCAAGAAATGCTTACGCAAAAATAAAATGGTATAATATAATGATATTATTATTTTATATTTAATAGCGGTCTAATAATTATGGTATAAATATAAAAAAATTTTGCTAAATTAGCAGCCAAAGATGGTTTCAGTATTTTGGCTATAACTAAAAGCGAGTTCATTGGTAAAAATTTAAAAAAGCAGGGATTTTCTTTGCCACAGCAGCCATCAGATGTCATGAATTTGGTGTATAAGTATTATTCCTTTGTGAAAGATGAATTAGTTTTTAAAATTAAATCGCTAAAAGAACAGAATACAAATTTAGTTTGTCTATTGATGAATGGACCAGTTTCAAAAACAGGCGATACCTTAATGTCCATTTATACTCCGGAAAATTAGATTCAGTTAATTTAGGATAAATCCCAATAACAGGAAGCTGTCCTGCTGAGAAAATTATAGAAATGGTAAATTCAAAATTAGAATCGTTTGGTATAAGTTTTTCCAAAGATATTGTGGCAACTACATCAGACGGTGCGAGCGTAATGGTAAAATATGGTAAATTATCACCTGCCCATTTACAAATGTGCTATAATCACGCTATCCATTTGTCGATTATATCGGTTATATACGCATCTAAAACAGAAAATAATGAAACCAGCGATAACGAAAGTTCTAATTGTGATCGAAACGAAGATGATTTATTTAATAGTAATTTCCAGGAACAGCATAGCATTTCTCCAAGCGATTTGATAATTAATTCAGATCCCGATATAAATATTAATAATACTGTTGGGTTATTATTATTGAAAGTCGGTTTCCTCTGACTCCTCGTGTCCTTTTCCAATCAAATAAGCAAACCCAACACAGAATAATTTTATTTGCACTTTATCACAATGACAGATCAATCCGTTTTATTTCAATGTTTGTAATCACAATTTCACTAATTGATTTGCACCTTTTAACCACTGTTTGGCTTGGATTATCTTAGGGTAGGTTGTCCAAGGGAGAACCACCTTGTCTGATAGATAACCTTGACTTTTACTTGGATTTGGATTTCTCTACTAACCTAGTTACTGCTCGTTCACGTCGATTCACTCTAGTTAGTAATATCTGCTCTTTCGTATCTAGTTAATAATGATTGTCCTTTCTTGCCTGATTGATAATGTCTCTCTTTTCTTGTCTGGTTAATAATGGTTCTCTTTTCTTGTCTGGTGAATAATAACCGCTTTATTGTTTTTTCCTCTTTCTTTTATACTCCTGCTCAGAGTGTTTTCCGACGATTGTCAACAATATTTTCTGCATTATTAAATTATCAATAATAATTACTTTCCAGTCCAACATTTGTCAACAACGTTTGGTCCATTACCAAATTACTAATTGCAACATAATTACCTCTCCGTTACTTAGTGGCGCCCATTTAATGTTGTTTAGGCTAATTTATTATTCCGTCTGTGCGCCGGGTTTTCCTCATCTCTCGGGTTTTCCTCAGCTCTCGGATTTTCCACATCTCTCGGGTTTCCCATTTCCTCGGGTTTCCCATTGACTCGGGCTTCCCATTAGTAATTAATTTTTCTTAATTAATTTCCTTTTTTATGTTATATTATTTTCTAACGACCCCTCACTAAATTTTAATTATTATTTCTGGACTCGTCTCTCAATTTGGCGTTGAACCATACCAATTTCCCCCGATCAATATTACTTTCGAATTTTTATAAATTTTTTAATTAATATTGCACTTTTATCATTTTTGTGTTTTATCGATTTTACTGTGCTTTTTCGTGATACCCCAACAATACTGTGCAGAACATTCGAAAAGTTATTAAGCTTTTCAAGAAATCACCGATAAGAAATAACGTCTTGCAAAATTACGTTAAAGCCGCAGAGCAAAAAGAGCTATCGCTATTATTGGATTGTAGGACCAGGTGGAACACACTAGAGTCAATGGTAGAACGATTTCTTCGTATAGTTGATCTTATAAAACATGCTTTAGAAGATCTTAATATGGATCATCTATTGATCATTGATGATATTGCTAACGCCAGAAATATATTAGATGTTTTGAAACCTGCCCGAATAGCAATAGAAGCACTAAGTCGTAATGATACTACTTTATTAACAGCAGAAGGAATCCTAAAGTTTCTTTTTCAAGCAATAGAAACAAATCATTCTGTTTTAGCATTAAAGTTGCTTGAAGAACTAAAAATTCGTATAGGAAAGAGAAGGGATAAATCATTAGTGTCTCTAATTAAATATTTGCAGGACCCATCCTCTTTGAAAAATGTGGAAGATGAATTTTTCAGCATGACCAGTAAAAATGAAATCACAAAATCGGCTAAAGACTTGATAGTAAGGCTGTTTCCTATATCACCTGATAAATCACCTGATAATAGAAATCTTATTGTTGAGATACCTACAGAAAATTCAGAAATAATGGAGATTGAAGATTGCGTATTAGAATCGAATGCTATGAACCAGCAGGATATGAACAATGCTAATGAAGTTGAAGATATTCTTAAAAAGCAGATGGAAAATTCTATTCCAGAAAGCAACAAATCTTCTCAGATATCTGATGGAAGCTTCAAAACATTATCGAGAGAAATTACTATCTTTTCAATCAATGGCCAACTTACGCCAAACTTAGCGTTGTTGCAAGCAGCATTGAAAACTATAAAAGCAACTTCTAAAAAAAACGAAAGGAAATTTTCAACTGCTGGAAATTTCGTTTCGAAGAAAAGAACAAGCCTATCAGATAAATCAATTGATAGCCTCTGTTTTTTGAAATATTATTTTATGAATAATCAATAAATTATGTTAATTTTAAAAATTTAATTTATAATATATACATATATTAGAATTTTGAATAAAATTTTGTTGGGCCAGAACACAAACGGCCTTGAGATTGTTTAAATGAATCGGTAACACACACGCAAATACAACATGCAGATTTAAAATCAGACCCATAAAACATCAAATAACCCTGCTAAAATATAAGAAAGAGAACAATTAAATATAAAATCAAAATCATAAAAGTAAATTAAAATAATAACAAAGTGCAACAAGATCCGCACGAAACAAACATAAAAATAACACGAAAACCTAACAATTTGACAAATTATCTAAAAATGCGAAAATCCATGAAAATGGAGTAAAAAGCAAATAATTTGAATTGGAAACATTTCAATTTAAAAATTAAAAGAAAAATTGTCAAATTAAATTATAAAATAATAAAATTAAGATTATAATATACTAGAAAACCACAAGGTCAAATTTTGTTTTACTAAATCAAATTTAACACGCAAGGTTAGGGTCGTACAATAGGTATATATACCGATTCATTTTCACATTATCATTAATGATTAAATCCTCGTTTGAGTAGAAAATTCAGTTCATTTTACGGAACTCGGGAACTTTAAAGAAATGTGAGTGGAAGAATGTTCGAAAAAGAACTCTCTCCACGTCGATCCTTGCAACCTCGAAGAAGCTCTGCTTGGAAGTCGGCGTGGGGAAAGAAGTGTGTTGCATTATTAAATAATTGGTCAACTATGTTGTATTATGCGAAAATAAACGTTTCTAATGATGATGTAATTCTATGAAGTCGAAATTTTTCCGGCCCACAGCCGCTCATGCACCGCAAGTCAGTAAAATCGACAAACAATTCAGGCTGTGTAAGTGCAGTTTATCTGCCAATAGCCTGTGCTCGTGAAGGTTCCGGCGTGAATAACGCAGGGCCCAAACGTCAAATCATAATCGTTATAGGGGAAATTGGGAGGAGGGGAAGTAGTCTTTTGGGTGCTCCTCCACCGCCAATTTTCCTATAATTTCGACCTAAAATTCAGTCTCACATATCGGCTAAAATCATGAACATTGAGTAGCTCGGTGAGCACTCTTAAAATCGTAATATGAACACAATTCTCCTAAGATCAACTTGGAGGGAAAGAAGTGGGGATACATTCGGAAATCATTGTTATGTAAAATATAATCTAACTTGATCTTAAACCAATCAATTACAAAAAAATTTATTAAATATTACGACTAAAGTTATTAGGTCAAAACGGTGACGGAGAATTAATGATAGTGATACCCAGTAAAGATCAGTATACTCGCATAATAATAATGCCGAAAAATTCAACGAGAAAAAATTTAATCAGAATCAATAAATTGCCCATGAACCAGTTAATAAAAATATTAATATAGAAGCTTTGTCTGGAATTACTTTCACGACAAATTACTTCTGGCGTCGATTAAATCAATCTATCCAAAGTTTCATAAAATCCTTCAAAAATGTAGCTATATTATTATAAAAATAAAAATAAATTTTTCCCAAATATGACCCAACCACCAGTCAGAATAATAGGAGAAAATAAAATAGTATAATCCCAAAACTCGGCGACAAAATTAAACAATAATCATATTAACAATCTCCAACGTATTATTCTAACACCAGCCTGAGCATAACATGTACAACCCAACAAAGAATCGAATTAATTGAGCGATAATCAAATGGGAAATAAAATGTGATCATCAGTAGTGAAAAGCATACTATCAATTTGTAGACCATTACCAATTACAAATCCTCGCCAATTGATCCTAATAATAAACCCCAGGATAAACAAGCTTGAGTTGCGCACACATATAGATCAGAGTAATAGCGTCCGATATCAATCACAATCAATAAATAAATAAGTGATATGAAAGGTAAAAATTGACATCCTCGTAAGGCAGTAAAGATTCGCACACTCATCAGAGTCATCGATCACTTCACTAGTTCCTGGAAAAGATTTATTAATTCAATAAAAAAAATAAAGAACAAAAATCTAACCGAAAATCTTGGCTGAAAAAACCAATCTTGGAAAATAATAACGAAAGACCAAATGATCATTTAATAGATTAAAAGTAGTCAATAAAATCGGTATGATCACAAGCACACGACCGACGTGGCGAGACATAGTTAATTCAAATAAGAGGAGTAGAAAATGACCACGTGGCGAAAGACACCTGGCGCAAGTCAATTTCCGTAGTAGCAGGTGAGGTACACAAATACATAACATTAATGCACATGCAGGCAGGTAGTGGACCGAAAGAATTTGACGACACACTACCCGTCAGAGGTATATCATATAAATAGACGAACAGTCAGAAAATTCACAGTCAAAGGCAACATGAACAATAATCACAGAACGATCCACGGTCTAGGAGTCACCACTCACGCTACCTGGATTCGAACGAAATTACAATGGAGCAAAGAACCGGCGCTCAAGAAAGTAGGAATTTATTTTTTAATTAACTAACGTTGATTTATAAAACATTTATGTACTACAATCCACCTACTCCGTGAGAAAAATGTTAACCAATCTTACTGATAAAAGGGCATCATAAATATCCTGGAAGACAAAAATTTTACGTTCTAATTGTTGTTGAATAAATACTAAATGCCAAGATCTGGTTATGATGAATTTTTGTTGTACATAAAAATGCGAGGCCCACATGGAACTCCATGTTAACCAGTCGCTAGTCCCGAGATTAGCCAGTAGACAATATTCTAACTACTTTATTACGAGTAAACAGTGACCGGTCAAATGCCAATTGTAGAGTCGACAAAAATGATGCCACGTCTAAATAGCATGATAGATGCCCAAAACGTTATCCAGTTAAAGGACCGATTGTTTCAACTAGTAGTTAAATGCACCACACGTTCGAGTATCACCGAAGAGCAGCGAGACTCAGATATACGTTCAAAGGAATTCCTGAGATCAATAAAAATACGCTGTCGAACTTATCACTAAGAACATGAAGTTTCACCGATGAGGGTCGAGCAGCTAACCCATGAATTGTGATACTCGTCACATACGATAATTGATAGAAATAAGATGAATCAGTTATGAACTCTAAATGGACTACGAGCGAGAAATAACCCAAGTCACCCTGTCGCCAACTTCTCCTTGGTTATTAACTTAATAGGTATCTTAAATTAAGTCTACATTACATGGAGATTAATTCGTATTTTAACAATCCTACTCGTTAGATCCCTTATAATTTAATTAATTCATTTTGTCTATAAATCAATTCATATTTTAACGACCTACTAGATAGATTGATTATAGATTAACTAATTCAGATTGCATAGACATTGATTCGTAGTTTAACAAGCCTACTCGATAGATTGGTCATAAATTCAATTAATTCATTTCGCACACATATTAATTTCTATGTAAACGATTCGACTTATTAGATTATTTATAAAATTGATGTTATCCATACTAATAGATTCCTGGGTGGACGAATCTCGTGTTACGATGAGATTCCCATCCCACTCCGCCGCTAAATGTCGACAGGCGATGTGGGATGCAGGATATTCGATCTCCCCAGTGAGAGAAGCAAGATTCGGATCGCAGGATGACGCGGAGGATGTCGAACGGCCGTATGTAGCAATCAAACGGGAGCCTGAACAAAATCCGGCTCGCGAACTCCGAGGTCAGACGGAAGACATCCTAACCCGGCTCGAAGCTCATCAAAGGAAGACTAACAAAGAAGTAAATCGAGCCCGCCGGCATCTAAACCAGATAAACGAAGATATTGCAGCTGGCCTGATTCCGAGTGCGGATGGGTATGCCCCCTCATATGGCATCTCATTCGAGCTCGATGATCCGAGAGTAAACCGGCCAATTCAGCCAATAACTGTGTCAATGCCGAAGAAGATCCTTCCCAGAGCAAAGAGAGCAAGAGATGAGGATAGAGGACCGGAATGGGATCATTCCTATACCCATTGGTCATCAAGACAGGACCCAAGAGACCGACCTTCTACTTCACGCTATAACTGATTTAAAACAATATTAATTCATGCTATAATTGACTTAAATATAATAATGCTAGTTTCGTTGTCTTCCTATATTTATAGTTATCATAAAAATATTCACTTAAACAGAAAAATCCTTTTACGACTCTAAATTAATGCGTCTTGAAACTTTGTACTTGCAATCATATTCATTGTATAAACTGAAATATTCATGACATAATTTTCTTTTCGCAGAAATGGACACCGGTATGATCTTAAACAAGGCTCTGAAAAACGCGCGAAAGAAAAAAATACAGACCTCCACAGACAGATGTTGGAATTGACTCGAGAGGTCCATCGTATTAAATCAACGTGGATAGAACCGTCCAAGGCAAAGGTTCTATATCAACGCGTAACCGCCGCCCAGCGTGGATGGGCCGAAGAGAAAAGATTGACGCAGGCCATGAAGACGCAGATTCGGGGACTAGAGGTGGCGCTAGCGGCCTGTCAAGAAGGCCAAGCCGTCATATATTTTCTAGTTTTCGCACCGGCCCAATCTGGCGTATCGCGATGCCACCAGCGCAACTAAACCGGCAATAAAACCACCTCAACGACGCCCAGGAAAAACCGAGCGTGCAAGGCGACGAGCAATGAGATCGACGGAACAATAAAAATGAAAAAGTGTCGTACAAATAAATGTTTTTAGTTAAAATGTCTGCACCATTATTAAATTTATTAATCATTGCTAAAACCAAGTTATGCAAGATAATCAAAACTCAATCAGAGAGAGAGACGACTGACCGTATTTGTAAGTAAAAGGGACCAGGAACAGAAAATCATACACATACCTTCTATCTGTGGTGCGTTGAACCCGCTGTGGGATCGGGCCTTAGCAGTTCCTATATGGCGCTCACCTTTGGCGATCCTACAACCGGTGGTTACATTACCATTCAGTTTCTCGAGAAGTTTATTTTGTCGAGAAATCACAACCTCTAGTTTCACTGTATTTACTAGCTGTCTTGTTTGAATTAGTGGCTGTTATAATCGTGCGATTTGTATTTCTTGTTTGTCTACTGCCTCTCGCCACTCTTTTTTCTCCACTCTCCATTTCTGACTGTAATATTCCAATGGATTTGGTTCAATAGGTTGTACCAGTTGTATAGGGTATGGTTGATATCTGCGAAACTCACTTGTACCACACTCCTGGTTCATTAGATTTCCTTCATCATATGGGTTTATCTCTTTTTTATCTTTATCTCTTTACAATTTTTTTATTTTTATCATTTTTATTTCTCTATCTTTTTACATTTTGGAATTTGGGTTAGGTACAGTAGCATTAGTAAGATCGATCGTCGGTTTTGTAAGGTGGTTATCTCCTCTTGAAACGAACTCGTGATTTTTATTTCCTCATCCAGTAACTAGGTGAGGTAATCTACGTTTCTTGTCAGTTCTTCCAATTGCGCTTCCAGATGATGAGTATTCTCTAGTGCTTTTAACTTCGCGTCTCTGTGATTCTCTTGTTTGATCCATCGATCCATTTTCTAAAACTGTTTTAGTTTTTTCTAAGTATTCTTAAAGAACTCTGTCTGGTTGAGAGAATGTTTATCAAAGACTATGCTAGGAAAGTTAGAACTTTGGAGGAAATATGTGGAAAGAATAATGTGAAATTAATATGGACAGAAGACTGTGAAAGGCTTTTGAAGATGTGAAGAAAGCATTGACAGAATCACCTGTTTTGAGATATCCAGATTTTACAACAGATTTCATACTAGATACAGACGCTAGTTTTGATACAATTGGGGCTGTACTATCACAAAGAGATAATAATGGTTAAGAAAAGGTAATAGCATACGGGTCACATGCAATGAGTAGTCATGTGAAAGGGTATTGCATTACGAGAAAAGAGCTGCTCGCTATTTACTATTTTTGCCAACATTTTAATCCTTACCTGTAGGGAAAAAGATTTACGTTGAGAACGGACCACAAAGCAATTCGGTTTATGTTATATACGAAAAAGCCAATAACTGCGAAAGTTCAAACATGGATCCATTATATCAGTAGTTTAGACATCAAAATGGAGTGCAGAATCACACAAATGCCGATTCACTATCGATAAGTACTTGTGGAACTTGTACAGAATGCAAAAACTGAAAAAACAAAAACACGGCCTTTAAACATGGTGGAGAAAATTGAAGGTTGTAAATGGCATTAAGACGATAAGGAAATTAGAAAAACTAAAGAGAATATAGCACAATGGTCGTGTTGAAAATATATGTTGAAAGAAGGGATGGTAATGACAATAGAAGGAAAACTATGGGTGCCGAAGAACAAGAAATGAGAAATGATAAAAGAGATGCACGTATTACTATCACACGCAGGAGCTGAGAAAGTGACAAAATATTAAGCTGACCATTATGATATGAAGGATATAAAAGAATCGGTGAAAGAAACAATTAAGGCTTGTGAACCATGTCAAAGAACAAAGATAGTTATGACAAAAACGAAAGAAGAGACAATTAAACTTACTGTAGATGAACCATGGGAGAAAGTATACATAGACATATGCGGACCATTCCCAGAGACGTTAAGAAAGAAAAAGTATATTATTGCAATAATTGATACACTTCATTGGGAATAAACAAGATGAGAACCCTATAAAAGAAACGATAAATAACAAATGAATTTCAAAGTTCGGAGCACCAAAATCGATTCATGTAGATTGTGGAAAAGCATTCGGGTCAAAATTTATAAAGGATTTCACAGAATCAATGGGAATCAAAATATGTTTTTCGAGTCCGTATCACCATAATACAAATGGAAGTTTTGAAAGGCAATTTAGGACAATAAGAGATTATGTAAACACATCACTAAAAGGAGGGACTCGAACTAGTTGGTCAGAAATTGAATTCACACTGAACGCAACGTTTCAAAAAACAATTGGGAAAAGTCCTTCTGAGGTGGTGCTTGGAAGGAAAATATGCAGAGAACAATGGTACAGCAATAAACCGGTAGATCAAGCCATGAAAAAACACATCAGAAAGTTATAACTAGAGGAGAGTTCAAAGTAGGAGATTCGATAAAAGTAAAAGTAGAAGCAAGATCAAAAGATAAAGACAGATACGAAGGGCCATACGAAGTGATTGAGAAAATATATGATAGACGATATTCGTTACGAAACGACAATGAAAGATTGATTCAAAGAAACGTAGAGAAGATGAAAGGATTTCTTAAAGAAGGGGGATATGATGATGTTTAAGCTTAACTATCAACGGACATAAATTAAGTTTTAAAATGATTAAAATTAAAAAATAAGATTTAAATTAACTTTTGATAAATTAGATTAAATATTTTAAATATCTGATTATAAGTTATTATAATAATTATTAAAATATAACATAAAATAATATTTAAATAATATAAAATTTAAATAATAATAATTATTAAATAAAATAAAATTTAAATGCCGTTGTTAATTTGTTTAAATTTTCGGAAATATGAAAGATATAATTTTGATTTGCATAAATTTTTGAACTTTGAATGAATACAAATTTTGAATTAAATGATTCAAAAACGTTTTTAAAATACTAAATTCGCAAAAATTAAGTTTGATGATAAAATGATATAATATAAATTTTTCGCAGAATGCACGAATATATTCAATTTGATGATTACAATATATATGCCAAATGTGATTCGGATATTATTTCTAATAAATATAGGATAGGCATAATCAACTGCATGATTATTGTGCCCATTCAAGAATATAATGTATTTAGACACCAAATCAAACCAATTTGGAAGATTATAAAAGCTGAATAAACGTTTGCATAAATCAATAAATTTTTGTTCTATTGTCTGTTTTACATTTTGCCGATGAACATAAAAGATTCCGAAAATATAATCATCAAGCAATAAAACTTTTATATGTATTATCTTGTATACGTATTATTTTCTTCACATGTATAAATTTATATAAATTTGGGTTGAAGTATATAAATTTTTAGTCTTAAAAAATTTTGGGTTATTTTAAATTGAGAAATAATTTTAAATATTTGAAAACAATTTGGGATATTTTGAGTTGGGAAATAGTTTTTAGGGATTTTAATTTTTGTGATACTTTTGGGTTGGTATATTATTCCAAAGGTAAGCTGCTAAGACCTGGCCTCATATTGGGTTCAGCAAGCTGCCGTTAGAAGGCTTCCACTCGTCTTACTACTTTTGGTCCTTAAACTACTCTCTAAGGATAATGTTCATAACTAAGAAATAATTTAATCAACTATAACTATATCCAAGAAAATTTGAATTAAACATTTATTAATATAACACAAAGATTCATTCAGTAAAAATAATATGTTATTTGGATTTGTCGGATTGTCAGAGACGTCTACGATTTCTTTCAGCTCTGCCCGACCTTGAATGGGGTTGTGACTTTTTATTCATTTCGTACAGTCGACTATGGTCACGGTGAGTGAGCTGTGCCCTCCTAGCACGCTGAAAGCGCGACCTCTAATCCTCGAATTTGGGTCCGTTGAGCTTGGTTTAATACTTTTCCGTCCTTCCACCCTTGTTGCGCCGTGGTGAGACATTGATACAGCTGATTGACTTGCGTGGGTCTGACTCAGGTAGCTTTGATTTCTGTATCTCTTGACATAACTGCAGTAATTATCGATGCAGATCAGTATTCACTTGCCGTAATCTTTTAGCTCCTGGCCGAGTATCTGAGTTGCCTTCAGGTCTAAAATTCAAGTAAATTTCATTAACTAATTAGATCACAATTAGTTGTTATTCCTATTTGTCTTAGAGATAATTCAAGTGGATTTCATTTATGTTCATGTATTTTATTATATTGTCACCTTACTTTTAGGGTTCTATGTTTTCAATTAAAATTTCTTGTGCCTCTAAGGCTTACGATGAAGGTTATTTCTACATACCACTTAATCATTATGGGACTAAATTTTTATTCTTAAAAATTACTAGAAAACACAAAATCAGCATAAGAAAATTACCTACGAAACATTTATTATATATTAAATTCTCTTTGATTTATCGTTCAGGAAATTTGTTGTTTTTTTGTTGGCATATTTCCGCTGTGGATGACGCTGAGCATAGGTGTGATCAATAGAAGTTATTGAATGCATATTTATGTTTTACACAGCGTGGCATAATTGTTTATACTATTCGCGTATCGACAGTATCGTCGTTTGAATTTTTCCAGTTTTGATAAATTGTCAGGTTTGTTAGATGTTCAAATTAGACCGAATTGAATTAATTTGAGTGGCTTGTGACGTTTTATTTATTTACTCTAGGTTATGCCAAATCCAATGTTCATTGTTTATTTAACGAATTGGGGTTTTGTCATGTGGTCGAATGACGTCATCCATTGTGACTTTATTTATTCGTTGATAGTCCATTAAATTCTACTCTACTAGTATAATCATATTTCTATTTTCATCGAGGTGGAATCGGTATTTTGCTATTACTTTGGTCTCCCATTTCCTTTTCTGGGATTATGTTCTACATCGATTTTTCTCCGATAATCAGAATCATTCGACTCCACAAGTTCCTTCTATTCCGTGATTAGTGGATTCGGTTCTCTTGCTCACTCAGAACTCAGCACATTTATTTAGGTGGACCGATTCTTTGACAACTGGCTTCGGTGTTGATGTCTGCGTTGGTGTAGGTATGATCAGGTTGTTATCATCTTAGCAACTAATGCATGTTATTTAGATTCTATTGTTCAGTGTTCTAGTGGGCGTAGAGAAATTGGTCGTAATTCAGAAATTAGTAGTAATCTAGGTTTAGTTATCGTGCTTTAAATTTCCTTTTATCCTCATGTTTTGTAATATTGTTACAATCGAAATGTTATATTTGTTTATGATTGATAGTTATCGTTGTTACTATTTTTGTTAATCCGTTTATTATGATTGTTGGGCTAGCACTTAGTTTTGTTTGAATGGATTGGAAATAGCACGCAAACACAACATGCAGATTTGAAATCGGACCCATGAACATAAAGTAACCACCTTGAAGTTCGAGAAAGACATAATTAAAAATAAAAAATTGAAAAACATAAAAGTAAATTAAAATAATAACAAATGCATCAAGATCCACACGAAATGACATAAAAATAACATAGTAACAAAAGATTTGACCGAAAATTGATAATTTACGTAAAAGCAAAGAATTAATGAAAAAGTTGAATTAAAATAAAATAATTCTATTTAGAAATAATTTAAATAAAAAGTTAATTAATAAATTGTCAAATTAAATCCAGAAAATAATAAAAATCGGAATTAGATTAGACAAATAATATCAAGGTCAAATTTTGTTTTATCGCATCAAATTTAACACGCAAGGTTAGGGTCACAGAATAGGTATAAATACCAATCCATTTTTGTATAATTTTAAGCACGTAAGCACCTAATCGCTTATTTGTTGAACCGAATAACTATCAATCACTTACGCTCTTAAACGCTAAACCTTCATAATCACTACTTGTGATAGATTACTAGAGATTTGGTATTGAATTTTAAAGCAGTGCTACTTAACGGATAATTCCGAATTTGGAACAAAACTATCGAAGTGAGCATGCACGATTTGAGTATGCTTTATGAAGGATGAATCTATATGAAATGTCATTATGAATAATTATATGTTACGAAATTTTGAAATTAATTTTTGTCGAAATTTTTCCGGCCCACAGCCACACACAAGCAAGTCATTAAAATCAAGACATCCCTATCGAGCGGTGTAAGTGCGGCTCATCCGCCAATATCTCGTGCCCGTGAGAGACCTCGCCTTGAGTAACGTCGGGCTCGAACGTTAAATTCATTTGCGCTTATAGGGGCAGTGGGAAGATCGGGAATCAGTCTTTTGGCTGACTTCTTTTCCATTCACTCCCGAAAAATCAACCTAAGCTTCTGATACTTATCGGCTAAAATTATCACATAGAGTAGTTCAGTGGGCACTCTTAAAATCTAATATAAACACATGAAATGTCTTAGGGTCAACTTGAGGTTAAAAGGAAAAGGGGCTTGCGGAAATCGATGTAACGATCACGTAAAATTAAAAGTATTAAAAAATTTTGTTGATACCATTAAGTGTTAAATAATAATGTAACAAAAAGCACTAAATAAGCTAATAATCTATCCATACAGTTAAGAATCAAATAATAATCAATAGAAGATTTAAATAAAATCACCAGATACGTCTAAAGTAATAATCCGTTGACATGGACAAGAGCTAAATAATAATTTGGTAAGTGATGAAAAATTTAAACGCTAAACACTCCTAAGTAATAACTTGTCGTTTTAGTAGGAATAGGAAATTTACCTTAAGTTAATATTCTGCTGATACCGATGGAGATCAACCGTTAATCTCGTAAAGATTAAGCTCAGTCGACAATTCTATAATATCAGTATCAATCTAAAGTGTTAATTACTGTAATAATACCGACTATTGTAATAATAATAATCCCCTAAAAACGACACTTACAGTATACAGGTGGAAGTATAATTAAGTGTGAGATTTCACAAACAAACATTTATTAAGTAAAAAAATTTATGAACGATCATGTAATTTCACCCAGCCAACCAAAGCACTTTCCGATAAAAATAAACCTATATCGAAGACATACCACAGACATGCAAAATCAAAACGAGTCCAAAGAGTAAATTTATTAATATAAACTCACCCTATAGATTATTGTACGATAATTAGAAATCCTTCTTCGCGAATCGCAGAAACAGAAAACAGGCCAACTAGGTCTTAAGGATCCATTTCAACAGTATACTGGCCCAGTGCATGGTTGAGAGAGAGGAAGCTCCGCTGGAGAGACCATGATAAAATGCATGAGCAAGTCTGTATTGAGAATAACCAAGAAAGCCAATGACACTATTACATCGATTGTTAAATTGCTCAAAGACAAATGAATAATGAGTTACCCAACTTTGTATTTTGGGGGCGCAGCACCTAATACCATCTAGATTTCCATAAATAGAAGTCGATAATTACCTAAAATACGAATATTGAAATATTACCTTCGCCAATGTTTCACTAAGAAATAAACGACTGATGTGGGGTTTATGGTTCCGTTGACCTTGACCCAATATGTAAACATTTTCTTACTCCCAATGGTTACCCGTCGCTAAGCAACGTTGGTAATGTAACCATCGGCGTCGAGATCGTCAAAGGTGAGCGCCATGTTGAAACTGCTCTGGCCCGATCTCAACCTGGGTTCAACGCACTGTCGATAGAAGACATGTGTGCGATTTCCTTTCGCTGGTCCCTCCTTAAAATATTTTCATCTTTCGTGACCGTCTTTTATCTTTCAGACGGAATTTTATACTTAAATCCTATCTAGTAACGCTATGAACATCATTCTCAAACATTTATTAATCAATACAGAGTTGCATCCAAGATCAAGATTGCACACTTCGAACTTGAGCTATCCGCCGTTTTGCGCTCTCAGCCCTTCCTGGCCGATGCTTATTGGGTTTATCCTTGGGTGTGGAAATAGACGTCATGTTTCGGTAAGCCAGCTGTGCTGGGGCGAACACTAGCGGGTAAGTTACGGCTGCCCCTTCTTGGCACGCTGCTAGTGCTGTTTCCAGGCCCTTGATCTGTGTTCTCAGATTTTGAGTAAGCTGTCGTTCACCAGCCCACCTCTTTTGCGCTGCCTCCATTTTTTGATAAATAGTTTTCACCCTCTTCGGCTCAATCCAGGTTCCTTTGACCTGCTGAATCTCCCGGGTGAGTTGTAGGAGCTGTTGTTGTAGATCTCGGTTGGCTGCATGGGCCTTATCCAACTCCCGCTATAGGATGGAGGATTGATGAAAGTTCATTTCTGAAATAAAATATTAAATATTATTTCATCAAAGCGGTTCAACAATTGCAGGAATTTATCATTTCCTAACTTATGACTAGGTCGTCGTAGAGTACTTATTTCTTATTTCGTATCGAGCTATTACTCGGGATGCGTCAATCCACGAGTCTTCTAGAAAACGAGAAAACATTAGTTGATAAATAACGTCTGACATTCTATGCGTTTGGTCTTATAATTTATTCAGTACGTTCACGTTAAGAGTCAAAATTCTTGATCCTGGGTCCTATTCAAGTGATGGTTTCTCTCTTCTCGCAATTCGCTGGTAGTGGCCTTTAGTTTGCATGTGGCGTTGTTCCATGGAGGCCTTCCTCCGAAATTATTAGTGGTCATTTTATTCCATGTCCTACATAAATTATATTCTACCAGAATTTATTCGAATGAAGATGTTTAATTGTCTCTTTTTAATCTTTACGAGTGTTTCTTAATCATATTCGTTAACTCGATGCTGTTGGCTCTAGCAACTAGAAAATTTTTCCCCCCATGATTCCCAAAGATTTACGCTCACTAGTTATATTTTCAATACTTTACGCTGATAATTTGTTGAAGGCCTTGATTACTACTTTTACTCGTATAATTGATTTGGCTATATTCTGATTAGCTTTATCTTAATAGAGATTATCCTATGCATCGTAAACGCTTTTTATTTATTCTTTCCAATTTTTTTAATAGAACACCTCCCTTTCACATTTGGATTTTTCTATCTGGATACTTGTTACCGAACGGTACTTCAATCAAGGGGTGCTTCAATTATGATGGTGATTTATTTACACTCTTATTACGGTTCGCTACATAATTGATTTGAAATCTAGTAAAAGTTCAATCATAGAAAATCAATAATTGTCTGAGTTAATTGTAATAATCCCTCGATAATGGTCTAGTTTGATCCTGATAGCCTACGTTAATCATATTAGTAGCTAATAAACGTTTAATTTAATCGTAACAATAATCAAGAAAAATATGGCTTAAGCATAATCATAAGTAGTATATGTAGGGTTGTCAAGTGGTCAACACAAAAAAAGAGAACATTTTAAAGAAAAAATTATTAAAATCAAATTTTATACATAAAGATATTAAGGAACATAAAATTGCACTTATAATTCAAATTTGTACTTTAAAAATATAAATTAAATTAAATTTAATCATCTTCATCATCATTTTGATCACTTTTTTCAATGTATTTATCTACATTACTAACTTTGTTCAAAAAAATTTAATTTTCTTTTATTTCTTTATAAAATTCCAAACATGAAATATAATATTAATAATTACTTTTCACTTGCTTATTTTATTTATTTAACACAACAAATTATAATAATAATGATTTCTTATCAAAATCGTTAATACACACAAATTATTTCATCTTTAATTTTAAATTCAATAAATATTGACAGGACAGCAATAGCATAGCCTGCTTTTTTTCAAATTTTTGAATTTTTATACCGAGTTTCTTTTTAAATTTCAACTTGAATTAATTAAAAATCAGCGAAATTGAAAAAAGAGAACAATTTGAATATTTATAGAAAAAGATAGAGGACAAATAAAATGTGCTAAAAAAGAGAACATGTTCTCTTTAAAAGAGACCTGTTGACAAGCCTAAGTATATGTCTATTCTAGCTGTAAAATTATTTAATAAAATTCTAATTTAATCATAGTTGAGGTAAATACAAGTCTATTTTAGTCGTAATAATAATGAATAAAATCCGGCCTAAGCATAATCATAAATAGTACATGCCTACTTTAGTTATGAAAACAATTAAGAAAAATTTTAATTTAATTGAAATCAAAATCACAATTATGATAAACAAAAATTTACTTTAATCATAGAAATGCTGAACGATAATCTATATTAATCGTACTCATAATTTAATAGTTGTCTAATTTAATTGTAGCAGTAAATTACTTTACTCTTATACGATCGGGATTTGCAAAGTAAATCCTAAGCTTGTAAAATGCATCCAACATCATCGCGAATCTGCTTCAACTAACTCCTGGCCAGTAGTAGGATGTGAGCCTATCAGATACAACCCCCTTGACTTACGTAATTATTACGTAACATTTGACCTCCGCACGCGCTGTTGCTACCTGGAGATTGACCTTTGTCCACTAGTTGCTACCTAGTAATTTACCTTTGGTCAGTGACCTCATGATTACGTTACTTGACCACTGGTCACTTGTTACGTCACTGGTCAGTGCACACTTATTAAGTCACTGGTCAGTACACGCTTATTACGTCACTGGTCACATTTATTATGTCACTGGTCACCCTATTATGTCACGTAGTTGTGGACCAACACACCTACCACACACCTACCTTATTATTAAAATCTGTACAATTATTTTGATGTAATCATTTTGTTGGATCATTTTGATAATTTATTTTGTTTTAGTTTACTTTTGAGGCAAACTTTTAAATTTATTTAACCGCAATATTTAAATATTTGTAAATAATTAAATCTCAATTACAAATAAAATATTTACATAATTATATGAAATTTACCTAAAATATAACACACAAGCTTCTTGGAATGGTTCTATTGAACTAAAACATAATTTCTTTCTAAAACAACATTTTTATTAATTAATTTAATTAGGTATAATAATTGAATATTTTTGTTGTTTTAATAGAATTATATAACAAATTATAAATATTATTTACCGCAGTTTTTAAATTCGAAACTAATTAAATCTTCACAATAAACTACTTACATAAATTACTTGAAATTTTAATAAACAACACAAAATATATTAAGAATATTAACATATATTTTTTAGCATAGATTACTAGAATACTAAATGATTATCTGAATGATCAATTGATCATTAAAATTGATAAAAGTCGATAATAATACTAGTATTCAATTAAATACATAAAATTTGTTAAAATCTAACACTTTCCATATGTTTAAAGCTGTAGCATACGAAGTCATGTCGATTATTTTAAATATTAGAGTGAAGATTAGACATACAAAACCATCTGACTTAAAATTAATCCCAACTTCATTTAAACTACTTATATAATAAGAAATGTTATTGATCTAGGTTGATAACAATAATTGTACAAATTTTAAATAATTTTTTTGGGTAAATATACGCAAATGCTACTTATTTAGAAATTTGTGTAATCATTTAGAGGGAAAATTTGATTAAGAAAATTAAATGAACCAAAATTTTGACATTAAAACTATTAAGAAATTATATTTCAGAATTAATACTAGTATTCAATTTGAAAATACTACTTCTTTGGTTATTTAAGAGTTAGTTATCAACTTTTGATATTCGATTAAATATTTTTTATTGTTTAATTGGCTTCAATATGGAATTTGTGTTTAATTAGACTAAAACTTGTAATAAGGTATTGAATAATAGCAAGTATATTAATTTATCATATATGTCCACTTAGTATAATATAGAGCCTGTTAAATATTTTAGTTTAAATTTAGGATTCTCGATATAGTTTTCATGAATTTTATATCTAATCGAAGTTCAATTGAAGAATTTATTGAGAATTTGACGTAAACTTTTAAGAGAACTGTATCAATTTTAGAGAGAGTATTCCAACGTATGAATATTTCAGAGTGTTAGATATAATGGAAAGGTTAGATTTATCACTATGGATTGGAATTTTGATCAATTCTAGTATGCTTTACAAGTTGGAGTATCGAGTTTAGATGTAGTAAGTTACTAGTGGAAATATTGAGTGAGAAATTTAATCGATTAATTATGACGTCATAATAATTTGGATATCATATTATACAGTATTAAAAGAAATTAATCAAAGGTAAATATTGAGTAGAAATAATCATTTAATGTTACATTTTACATGAAAATTATCAGTAATATATCAATTTTAAGGGATAAATTATGGCTAAATATTGAGTATGTGCAGATAAATATAGGGATTTTAATGAAAATGGTCAGTAATATATAAATTTTAAAGTGAGATCTTGTCGCTAAATATTGAGTTTGTGTCGATAAATATAGGGTTTTTAATGAAAATGATCAGTAATATATCAATTTTAAGGGATAAATAATGGCTAAATATTGTGTATGTGCAGATAAATGTAGAGTTTTACACGAAATGGTCAGTAATATATCAATTTTAAGGAGAATATTATGGTTAAATATTAAGTATGTACAGATAAAAGTAGAGTTTTACGTGAAATGATCGGTAATTTACCAAATAAATGTGATAAGTTTAATAATTGGTTACGATTGAGGAGTCTTAATCAAATATTTGTTGGGATATTAGGGTCTTACTATTGCATGTAAGAGAAATTCATTAAAGATTCTTACTGCATTTTAATAAATCTAGCTATTGCAGGATTTATGTAAACAAATTTCAATGTGGTAATTCATTAAATTACAGTAACTTTAGGGATTAAATCCAATGTAAAGTAGAGAAATCAATAATTAGCTTTATATGTAGAATTATTGTCAGTAAATTGTAGCTTATTAATGCAATCTTTACTGGTAACATGATAGATTTTAGGTGAATCGAAGATGAATTCAAGGATTGAGTAGATTTATCCTTTTTGTCGATGATTTAAGGTATTTATTGATACTATAATAGAAATTCATTAAAATTTTATCGAAGATTTTAAGGTGGTTGAATATCCATTTGGACATTAAAGTATATCAATTTTTATCAATATGCTAACAAATATTGTTTTTCTTATACTGTTAAATTCATTTTGTATTGAAGAAAAGTATGTGTAGTTCAATAAATTGTTAAACTTTTAATAAGGATAATTAGTATATTTTTATAGAGGCAAATTCTTATTGAACGGTAACCATAAATTACGACATTTGATAGTCAATTTAACCAATATTTGTTGTACATGAAAATTTTCTAGTCAATCTATTTGCTTGAATCGTTATAATTACAACTTTTTTAGATTTGGAAACATTGGTGAGGTATTCTTTATAAGGAAACTTTAGAGTAATGAATTGTGGTAGCGTTTTACAATGCATATAATTAGATTCGGATAAGTGTTAAATAAAATAAGTCGGTGATTAGCAACAAGTTCAACATTATAATAATTTTAAATGAATTTTGTTGATTTATTTAAAAAGATTAATGAAATTATGTTCGATTGAATAGTATGATTTTCTATCAATGCGGTACCAATAATATTTAGAAAATAATTTGAAAATTAAAATTTGAATTAATTTGAGTCGTTGTCATTGGTAATAAATAGAATTAACCAATCAAAATCAAGTATTCTATAATTTCATTTTCAAATTATTATTTTCATGAAAATTGTAATTATTTTAATTGATAAAATTATTAGTATTTTCAATAACCGGTTTTAGTTAAATAATAAGTTTATTGAAAAATAGTTTGTGCGTTTTCAAATTATTTTCAAGAAAACTGTAATAATTTTAATATATTTATTAGTATTTTGAGTTTAGCGATTAAATTTATCGAAAAATAATGTCGTTGTCAATAGGAATAGTAACAACCAATCAAAATCAAGTATTTGGTTTGTACGTTTTCAAATTATTTTCAAGAAAAATGTAATAATTTTAATAAATTTATTAGTATTTTGTGTTTAGCGACTAAATTTATAGAAAAATAGTGTCGTTGTCAATAGTAACAGCCAATCAAAAGCAAGTATGTGGTTTCTACTTTTTCAAAATTAATTTAAAGAAAAGTTATTGAAATATAATTTTTATGTTGTTTCAAGAATAACTTTCTATTAAAAAATAAGTTCAGTCAATAATATTTCTAATTAACAATAGCATTTAATCAATCAATAATTTTACGAGTTTATTTTAATTGACGATTAACAAATTTATATACTTTTTAATTTCAATAGAGATTTTCAATTTAATATTCTTAAATTCAAATATTTATTCATATATTCAAACCATTTTTAAAAGGTACTTAAAAATTGTCAACGATTTTTAAATATATGTATGTTTTTTACCAACTACTCTTTATTAAAGACATGTGTTTACTTGGTATTTAGTAATTATTGGTTTACATAAGGTTATAACTTTTAATCACATAGGGTTAAAAATTATCTTTCATCTTTTAGGGTTAAAAGTTATCTTTCATTATTTAGGGTTAGAATTATTAAATATTTCATTACTTTGGGTTAAAATTGTTACCTATTTCTTCACATAGGGTTAAAATTCTTAACCTTTTAAATAACTTTATAACAAATCATGTAATAGTTTATCCATAAATTTATCGAAAAGTATTATAATATACCTAATTTGAATCATAAATTATTGAAATATTTAATAGGTATCACCTGATGAATTTTTATTGGTTATTTAATCAATTTTTGGTTACATAAAGCTTTAATGTTCGAAATTAATTAGCATGTTGTTAATGAATTTAAATCTAATTTTACACGTTTTGGTATCAACATTTAATTAGTATTTAGATCAAAGCTCTTATTAAAAACAAAAGTTTATTTAGATATCAATAGTATCCACGTGACTGATATTGACAATGCAATACGTGTTTGTAATAAATTTACGTGTGAAAAATTGTCTTTTTTATTGTTGTGAAAGTTAAATTATTATCAATAGCATTATTATTAGCATTAATTAATCCAGTATGCGTGAATTTTTAAAAAATATTGATATAAAACCCATGGATTCTTTATCAATTTCTATAGTGAGACTTTCATTTGTAAACCCAGTGACTTATTTTCATAAAAACGCTAAAAACACAACGAATTTAGTTGATGGTATCGCTAATAATTTATAGAGTCGAATGAACTTGTAAATTAGTATCCGACTAACTTGGTGAATTATTATCAAAATATTGAATTTTCATTAGAAACAGTATATTTGCTATAAATTTATAGAATTTGGTTAAGTATTTACATGTAAATAATCCTGTTAATTATTTTCATAAACTAATCCAATGTTTAAATCCTATCTTGAATGAGTTAATTTCAAAATTCTTACATCAGTGGTGTCAGTAATAATTCGTTGAGGGGTTCAACTCCTATCGTGGGCGAATTATTTTTTATTTTAATAATTAAATTTTTTAATAGAATATAAATCTGTATATTTTATTTGATGAAAATTTAAAATTTTATAGAAATTGGTAAAGTAAATCTTGCATAATTTAATTTTTTATATTTAGTTAAGTTGAAATTTTAAACTTGTTGAATTATTTTCTTAAAATACTGAATATTGTAAATCCAGTGATAAAATTTAAATTTTGAGTGACTTGATTTTAATTAAATAAACTATCAATATACTATAGTGCTTTTAAACTTAAATTTTCATGAAAATTATTAAGGTTTTATGATTATTTTGATAAAATTAAAATATGCTGACTTAAAATATGCTGATGGTGACTTTATTATGAAGGATCTTTTAACTTCTAAAGATGCTGATAATGAATCGTTTAATATTGGGTCATCTAATTTAACAAGATCACAGCTTGATAAACTTTATTTTGATTTTCCAGAGATTAAAGAGATGTTCTTTACTGAAGGCATGCACAAAGATTCTGATAAGATAAGTAGTTTAATTAATCACTTAAAGGTAAATAAAGAATTTCCAAAAGATATTTCATTTTCTGGTGGTAAATTCATTATAAATCAAAAATCAAATGAAATAGAACCTGATTTAAGCAATGCTTCTGACGTTATGTTTAATTTTGGATTATTCGACTTATTTAAGATATCTAAAGACTATATAGAACTTGAGAGGCTTATTTCATTACCTGCTTCTTCAAATAAAATTGTTGAAATAATTTTCCACCTAAATTATTTAAACTTAAAGGGTAATATAAAATATTTTAGTAACATAACATATGGTACTTATGTTTTAAATTATTTCCGTAATGTTTTACTATTACATTCTATTATTGATAGTGAAGAATGCAGTTCGTTGATAATTGATACTCTTGAAATATGGGGGTCTGAATTAACTGATCAAATTCCTTCTACTTTCTATTTTAAATTTAGTTGTCAAGAAAAACATTAAATATAAAAAGTGGTTACTTAATGGCGAAATTGATAAGTTAAAAAATATAATTTCACCACTTACAATTAAAAGAATAAATAATTTATTTAATAAAACAATTTCGGAAAAAACTAACCGATTGAGTATGATAGACTCGCTCCTTACTTGCATCAATGATTTTCGTCCTGAAAAAGACGATAATGCCACAGTTACGGCAAAAAGATTATTGTATTTTGTTATTAGAGATAAGAAAAAATTTCTACTTAAAAATAGAGACGACTTTCAGATATCAATGAAATGTCGGAAAAACTGTACTAAGGAAATGAGCTTGATTATTTTTGATCTCATTGAATCTCTTGAAAATTTGATAACTTATGAAGAACATGTTAACTCTGTCGAACTCACCGATAAAATTGATAACTTTAATAAAGGAAGTAGTTCTAACGTAACAAATAACGAAAAAAAAGTAGTTTTACCTGTTGATATTGACGAGGAAGCTGTATCTTATTTGGAATTAAAAATTACAGAAAATAAAAAATTGATGACTAGGCAAAATCTAAAAGTGTCAAAGGCAATGTCCAAGTGAAGGTACGTGCCAGCATCAGTCTTAGAATCTGCCACAATCTCTGAAGAGACTGATGCAGAATGCACTAAATTAAAAAAAACTAAACTTCGTGATCCAAAAGTGTGGTTTACCGACGATGACATTGACCAATACCTTGAACGGCATATCAGTAATCCTATATTTGCACATTTACCGTGCTTTATTATTAGTATTCTATCTTCAGACATTAAAGAAAATATTATCTCAATTCCAGATGCAGTATTTAAAGCTGAGGTTATTCTTTGTCCGCTAAATATAAACAATGCCCATTTGATTTTATTTGTGTATAGAAAATCGTTGCTTGAGTCATATTTTATTGACCCAATATTTGCAAATAGAAATCTGTTTAAAAATAAACAAGCTACTCTTAAGATTAACATTGCTTTAAATAAGATTTTCAAACTTCAAGTGGCTTCATCTTGTCACCCTTTCCAAAATCTTATATATCAAGAGAACAGTTTTGATTGCGGTCCTTTTATTTGTGCTTATGCAATTCTTATAAGTCAAGGTTTGGACACTTTTCCTAACAATTTTATTGATGGGATAAGACGAGAGGTGCATGATTTTCAAATTTTTGGCTCAAACAAAGTATCCCAAGTTATCGGTGGGGACCATCCTAAAAATAATCAATTTTAAAAAAGCAATTGAGCTTACTCTTGAAAAACAAAAACGAAACATCAATAACAGTATTAATATTAAACCAAAATTTCAAAAGTCATGTGTGTCATTCCTCTTAAGTAAATGGTTTAAAAGCAATACTAATATACTTGTTCTTTCCCCGGATCTAACTATCAATTTAATAGCCCAAAATAATAATTATATCATTGAGAACGTCAACTTTCGGCAGTTCAAAGACGTTCAACATGTCATTAGCATAATTCCCAATGAAAATTATTGGTGTTTACTTCTCTATTCGACCCGTCGTATGACTTGTAATATTTTCGACTTTCGAAAGACTGATATTTCTGATAGACTAACCGAAATAGGAGGAAACTTTACGGATTATTTAAATAGTTTTTTCTTGAGTATGAAAATAAAATTTCAAATAAATCATGGTATTCTTCACCGCTGCTTCATTTCAGATGATCCAACTTTTCATGCCACTGCTTTCATTGTGTTTTTGGAAAAATTGATTTTAGATCGGGATTTTCAACATTATAAAATATATAAGCTACTTGATGATATCAACACTAAAGAGTGTGTTGAAATTTCATTAAATTTAAATCTAATAAATGGAAACATTACCAACAGCATTTTAATAAAATATTTTAATAATTTAAGTTTATCAACAGACTTCGTTCTTTTGGGTTTCACAATGTGTACTGCTATTTTTGACGATTGTACTCATTATTTGAATGAACATTTGAATTATAAGTGCCTCCAAAACGCGAAAGTTGTATTTGCCATTTTTGCTCCACCAAAGTTTCCAGAAACACTAATGGTAATTGATTATAACACTGACGAGCATTACTTTCTGGATCCAACAACACTTGATGTCAGCCTAAACTATACATTTATTTGTAAAGTATTAGTTACTAAAATAAATGAAATAAGAAACTCACGTGGTTGTGCCATTAGAGCAGGCAAATGTCCACATAATGTTCGTGGTTCAGGTTTGCTCAGTAAAATTCTAATATGTGCTTTCATCAACAACTATGCGCACGATATGTCCCTTGAAAACATTAATTTGAGAGAAATAGCAAGAATTATCAACTCTGTTCTTCCAATTGTTTCTGAGATCAATAACAAAGATAAAGAGAAAATTTTAACAAAAGCAAAAGAAACAATTAAATTTGACTTACAACAGCGTAAAAATAAAGTATTTGAATTAATTATTAGTTTTGAAAATGCTGATGTTAACCAAATAGTTGAAAGCATTATTCGACAAATTCCTCACTTAAATAATTTCACTGAAATTAAATCCCACGAACCATACCTAGGAAGTGAACAAAACTCAAATATAATAAGTAAATATAAAAGTAGATCAGAATTTTTAATTAATATGAAATTAACTTTTTATAAAATTATTAATGACTTACCAGTCACTGTCAGGCCTGAAATTCAGGATATTCTGAAACAATTTAGCCACGAGGACCCAATATCAAATTCATGGAATAAAATTCTTAAAGATTGTCGAAGCACGACAAATGTTCTCAATCTTGTAGATATTTTACCGTTTGAAGTTATTTACGAATTAAAGAGAGCTGATAACACTACACCGGGTATTGATGGTATTCAATACAAAGATCTTGGTCTTCTTGACCCTGAAGGTATTTTGTTAAGTTTCCTGTTTAATAAAATCATCAGTAGTAAAATCATTCCGACTAGCTGGAAAACTTTCAAGACTATACTAATTCCGAAACCTGATAAGACAGATAATTATGATAAAGTTTCATCTTGGCGACCAATAGCTCTGCTGTCTGTTATTTATAAAGTCTTTGCGTCTATTTTAACTACAAGCCTAACATCATGGGTGATTTGTAACGATATTTTGCATATTGGGCAAAAGGGTGGCTCTGTCCATGAAGGTTGTGTCGAGCACAATTCAATACTTTCTTCTGCACTTGAGCATTCGAAATATAGCAAGAATTCCCCATTAGCTATTGCTTGGTTAGATATTAAGGACGCATTTGGAAGTGTTCCTCATGACTACTTGTGGAGTGTTCTGAAAACTATTGGCGTTAGCGAAGAATTTATTACTATTGTCAAATTACTTTACACCGACACTCAATCTTTCTACAGCTGTGGCCCAATTGTAACACATAATCTTTCGATCAAAAAAGGAGTTAAACAAGGATGTTCTCTTTCAATGATTCTTTTCTCGATTGCCATTAATCCTGTTCTTGAAGCAATAAGTAGATCATGTATTGAACCATTTATGATTGGTGATTCGCCCGTTCAAGTTCTAGCTTATGCAGATGACATTGCACTTGTTGCAAACAATGTCGAGAACCTTCAAAAAATTGTTGATGTTGCTGTTGAAGCTGCTACAGAAATAGGATTTGAATACCGACCGGAGAAGTGTGGCTACATGCAGCTTCCCAGAGTTAACATCAATAGTGAGATCTTGATAAATGAAAAGGAGATCAAAAAGTTGTTGTCAAAAGAATTTTATCAATATCTTGGTGTTCCAGTAGGCGAGGACAATGATCAAAGTCCCTATGCAATTCTTGATAAAGTTGTTAGTGACAGAAAAAAAATTGCAGATTCCGGTTTATTTGGTTGGCAAAAACTCAAGGCCTACAAGATTTTTATTCATTCTCGACTAACATTTGCATTCCGAACACGTGAAATTAAAGCTATGGCTTTATCAGCTTCTCAAGGAAATACTAATTCCTGTGGCAATAACTCAAGTAAATTGCGTGGCCATCTGAGAAGAATTTTGAGCTTGCCGCACAATTCTGAGACAGTTTATTTATACAACTCAACTGAAAATGGTGGAGCTTCGTGTGTCGATTTGCTTGATGAATATCATACTCAAACAATTGTGCACTTTTTCCGACTCTTTACTTCCAATTGCGATTACTCGAGAAAAGTTAATATTGACTCTCTAAAGTTTGTAACGGGTCCTCGTCTTGGAATCAAAGACCCTACATTACAACAAAGTTTTGATTGGATTAATGGTGCTGAAACTAAATTGAATCATGGTGGAAGGAAAACGAGATTTCAACGTGCACGTACTTCAATAATTTACTTTAAAAGGGAACACTCAATTTCCGTATCTTTTCATATTGTTAAAGAGCAAGTTTTTTTATATCTGATAACAAAGAGTCATGGAACTTTCATACTTACGACTAAGTTTCGAAAAGCAATTTCTAAGATATTTCACTCTGCATTGTTCGACTCATATATGCAAAAAAGGCAACTATGTAATAAAAGCGACATGATTGCAGCGGCTATAAAATTATCTCCTCAAATAAATAAAGCAATTTTTAAAAGTAAACTTGGCGAATTTGCATGGAACTTTATACATCGAGCGCTAACTAATACACTTAACATCAATGCAAAGCCTAATAGAAAAGGGGATTCTAGACTTTGTAGACGTTGTGAGAAAGAGGATGAAACTATGTCTCATGCCTTACAGTCATGTAAGGTTCACCAAATACTGACATTAGAGAGACACAACGACTGTATAAAGATAATAACGAATAATCTAAAAAATCCTAATTTTATTGTCGTGGTTGATCATTCTTGTTTTCTTGTCCTGAATTCTAAACAACGCGTCGATCTTATAATAACTGATACTGAAAGAAAAAGAATATTCATGATTGATATTAAGTGTCCAATGGATTCTGTTTCACATTTTGAGTTGACTGATAAGGCAAATATTGAGAAATATAGCTTGCTTCTGAGTGAATTACAGGTAGCCAAACCTGATTATCAGGTAGAGCTTTACACTTGTATTATTGGGGCATTATGGTCGATTCCTCCATCAACTTATGATCTGATTTGTAAACTTGGCATTGAACCATTTCAAACAGAAGGTCTGCTAAAAGAATGTGCAATGAGCAATATCCTGCACTCAGCTAAAATATGGTATTACCATGTGCACGGAATTCTACAAGACTTCTGCAATTAATTCATTTGGCAATTTGTTTGGGTAATGTCGATTTTCATTGCAGTCTCCTTTCTCTTCTATTTAATACCTCGTGGGTATTTTGAAATTTATCAGAATAATACGAGTTAATCGGCTCAATGATTTTATTTATGACACGTAATATGAGGTTATTAGGTTTCTCTGATCATTTCCTCAGCGGATCCTCGCGGGTGATGGCTCGTTGATCGGGTCGCGTCTATGCTAGGAGTCAGTAACGCATTAATATTATGTCAAAGAAATTTAAATAGTTACCCGTATATGGAGATTTGCTCGAGCCCGTCGTGGTAGTTTCCTCGTACCCTTGGAATCCCTTTGAAACTTGTACGTGTTTTCTCGACATGTTATTCAGTAATATACATTGAAATATTTCGCCAATATCGGCCTTTATATCGGTTAAGTGTGTCTAGTGGATTAGCAAATCTGCAGTATGAACACACCTCCTCAACAACTGTTGGCTAAGACTTCACCAGTTTTCGACAGTTGTGACACACTGCGTATTGATTTTGTCTGATATCTTATCGTGGTATTTTAGAAAATGTCATTTCCATTCCTTTTCTTCTGGACTTATTTATGGATTGGACTTCTTCTGAACTATGACATTTGGCTACTGACTAAAGGAGATCGACCGTCGAGAATTTTTCTAATTAGATATTTTTACTTTCCTCCAAGGAATTAATGGTGAAAGATCTTTGCTTAACGAATTATTACTCGACTATGCAGTAAGCTATTTGTTATATCTCCTGCATATGCTATTATTCGTTCCTAGTTCGACAATAGTGGATTCTGGATTCTCTCATTAATGATCAGGCTTTAGGACTCTATCTCAGAATGGTATTGGGATGTATTCGTGGATAGATACTATAGAATTGAAATGGCTTGTTTCAAATGGGTTTCGGCTATTGTTGTCATGAGTCTTCGTAATATTAATCGAAAATGAAGTTTATAATATCTCCTATATTCTTTTCCTAATCAAGACGATTGTGATCCCAGTGTAATGTATTTTGTGCTTTAAATTTATTCGTTATTGTATTTTCTGTTTTGTCAATACTTTTATATTAATTTAATTTAATGTGGAAGCTTTGTGGGCACTATTTTATTTAGATAGTTTGTTATCATTCGGTTCATGCAAGTGTATCTTTGTGCTTTCTTTTTGAAGATTTATAAAATTTATTTCGCTTTTGGCTTTATCAAATTTTTATACTTGTTCCACTTGTCAGGTTATCACGGCGGTAGCCTCATTAGGACCCTTTACGTTTTGATTTTTTGAAGCTATATTACTCCGCAATTTTGGTTTTATTAGTAACTCCTTTTATCATCTCCGGAAATTGTTACAAAATCTTTATATTTTAGCATGGTAATTCTAGGTCTTGGTTTTATTAACTTCTCCTTTATTAATTTTTAAGAAGAATCTTTATATTTTAGCGTAGTAACTCGGGGTTTTAGTTTTTATTAATCACGGGGTTTTAGTTTTTATTAATAATCTATATATTCTGATCATATTCATTTATTAATTCTAGCAAAAATTCTTTATATTTGAGCATATTCACTTACTGATTTTTGCAAAAATTCTTTATATTTTGAATATATTCATTTTAGTTTTATTAACTAGTTCTTTAATAACTTTTAGCAAAATTCTTTATATTTTGAGCATAGCAACGATTTTACCATTGAAAATCCCGTCACCCTCCCTTAATTGATCCTAGGCGCGTTTGTGTTTATATTACAGTTAATGAATGCCCACTGGACTACTCGGTGTTTGAATTTTAGCCGTGTGTAAAAACATTTTATGTCGAGTTCATGGGAAATGAGTGCCGACGAAACAGCCAAAAGATTATTTCCCCTTCACCCTGTTCCCCTATACGAAATGATATTGACGTTTCAGCTCCTGCGTTCTCACGCCGGAGCCTTCACGGGAACAAATTATTGGCGATTATACACGCACTTACACAATTCGATTGTATGTATGATTTTAATTGCTTGTCATGATGTTTCGGCTGTGGGCCGGAAAAATTTCGACAAAGAAAATCTACTTGTTAGGAAAACAAATATTTTTGCCACATAATACATTATAGCCGTCGTGAATAACATAATTGTCGTGCATAATACATCATAACCCTCCCCCACGCCGACGCCCAAGCAGAGCTCATTCAAGGTTGCAAGGAAGCGACGCAGAGAGAGTTTTCGAACATTCTCTCACCCACATCAAAGTTTCTGGCTTCCACAGATTAAAACTGATTCAAATTTCCTCAAACTGGTTAAAAACGACTTGTTCAGATTAAATACTTATTAAAATTATGTGAAAATGAATCGGTATATATACCTATTGTACGACCCTAACCTTGCGTGTTAATTTTGATTTAGTAAAACAAAATTTGACCTTGTGATTTTCTAGTATATTCTATTCTTAATTTTATTATTTTGTAATTTAATTTGACAATTTTTCTTTTGAATTTTTTAATTGAATTGTTTTCAATTCAAATTATTTGATTTTTATTCCATTTTCATGGATTTTCGCATTTTTTGGTAAATTGTCAAATTTCGGTCAAATTGTTAGGTTTTCGTGTTATTTTTATGTTTATTTCGTGCGGATCTTGTTGCACTTTGTTATTATTTTAATTTATTTTTGTGTTTTATAATTTTATATTTAATTGTTCTCTTTCTCATATTTTAGCAGGGTTAGTTGGTGTTTTATGGATCCGATTTTAAATCTGCATGTTGTATTTGCGTGTGTATTACCGATTCATTTATACATTTTACAAAAGCCGTTTATGTTCTGGCCCAACACTGAAAACGATTAAAATTCCTAAATAATATCAAGTGTAAGTATTCCATAAGAACGGAATCATCACTCTTGAGACTAGAACAGACACTTACACGGTCAGTCTCTGCCGACCTAAAATCGTTTCCCTAAGAAGAAGAGAGAAAACTTTCCACTTAAAAGCCACACATCACAAAAAATGTTGGTGAAGTCATCAAGAGAAAACACACCCCAGCAAATCAATAGCAGAAAATGCAGAATTCTGACCAATTAGCGAATGCCACCGCTATTATGAGCCCTCACCCGTTCACATGGGATGAAAATCGATAGTCCATATAAATATGTGGCCGATTTTCGACGAACGTCATTATTTTGTTGTTCTTCCAATAGAAAATTATGCATAAGCCGACAAAAAAGGAACCAAGATGAGCACAAGATGAAAATACCGTAGAAAGTCTGGAAGTTTTCTAAGAAGAATATGACAACGCAAGGGCAGACGCAAGCCCGCCCAGACAAGTTCGACACTTCTCGAACCTGCACCCACGAGGGATTCTACGTAGAAAACAATTCGGCAGGTAAGGCCGTCTATTTGTATAAGGATTCAGAATTTATTTTTATATTTAATATATTTTTAAAAGGGGAATTAGTTATTTAATCTTACAATTATTTAGCAACATTATATTGTTTGTATTTAATATATTTTTAAAGGGGAATTAGTTATTTAATCTTACAATTATTTATCAACATTATACGGCGAAAAACTCAATTTAGAGAATTAACGCAATCATATACCGTTAGAGTGGAATGTTTTTATCTTACTGTTTCTGGGATCGGGGATACTCCATATCAACCCATGGTACCCACGAATGGCCAAACCGGAACCCCAGTAGTCGGGATGAGGACACGGAACTGACGAGCATACTGATCAAGAGAGAGCCATGGAGGAACCCGGCTAGGGAAATTCGTCAAGCGGTGGAAGGAGTGCTCCACAAGTATGAGCAACTAGAAGAGCAATACCGATATTTGGCTAACCTGCAACGAGAATGATTGGCCAGAATTAACAAGGATATCGCCAGCGGACGCATTCCGAGTTCGGACGGCTACCTACCAAGTTACGGGGTTGCTTACATCCCAGAAGATCCGGCGCTGTTGGGGCTCAATGCGCCAGTGCACCCGAAACGTTTGCTGCAGCCAGGCATAAGAGACATACTGAAAGACAGAGGGATGGAAGAACACGCCTACTTCAGAAGGCGTCTGTCGCGTAAAAAAAACTGCGTGTGGACTAATATTGTAATTAACTGAAATAAATGTATTTCTTAATTGTTGTTTTGACTTAACTGTATAAAATTTGGTTTAAATGAGGAGGTTTTACCATAATATTAATTCATGAAAGAGTAACAAGTTGTATCGTTTAGGTAGAGCATAACGTGTAACATCCATTCATCCAAGAACCATTAAATGCTTTAGATATTGTAATTAACGTTATGTATTAATATTACTAATATAATTCAGCTATGGACGCCATCCAGGGAATTGGATCGGTGCTGAAGAAGCTTCGTCGAGAAAACGGCAGTTTGCACTAACAATGCATTCAACTCAGTCGCAAACTCCAACGGATCAAGGTCACTTGGGTTGAGCCTTCCCAAGTGAAACGGCTATACCAGAAGATAGATGCCGCTCAGAAAGGTTGGCAAGACGAGAAGGTTTTAAACCAAGCCCAAAAGATACAAATTCGCGGACTTGAAGTTGCCATAGCGGCAAGCCAGGAGGAAAGTGCAGTCACTTACTCTCTGGTATTCGCTCCGGCACAAGTCACCTACAAAAATCCGACAGGCCCAGAGGTGCCGTCCGGTCAATAAAAATTACGTACGAGACCGAGAAGAGCCTAACGGGAACGCAGAAAACGTCAGATGCAAGGCCATTGAACGCACTTCATGATATTTGATTGTTTAGTATTAGAAATAAAAGTGTTCTCTTTTAATTTGGCTATTTTATGAGTTAAACGCTGTGTTAATGAAAAGAATCTATACAAAACCGTGAAAAAATAACGGACCTAAGTAAGCAAGACGAGCACATACCTTCTATCGGTAGCTCGCTGAACCAGCTGCAGACCGGGTCTTAGCAGTTTTGGAAACAAAGCTCACCTTTGACGGTCTCAGAACAATAGGCTACAGTACCAACGTTGCTGAGCAACGGGTAACCAGTGACAGGCACATAGTATTGTATGAAGGAGGTCAAGGTCATAGAAACCACTAACTCCACATGATTATTAATGTTATGGGAATCGAATTTTGACATTTAGTCCATACTATTCGATTGGAATCTAATCTCTACGGTTGTGGGGTATGTTATAATATTAGAGTCCAAAATTCGACCGCTATTGCTATGTCATTTGTGATCTTGTCTCAACCTAAGGTTCTCAATCTAACTCTTGATTATCAATATACACAACTTTAAAGAGTCTTGCAGTCAATGCTGATGAAATTCTTATTATTACTACCCTCGATCGAAAGGCTCACTTCGTCAATCAGTTTATGATTAGTATTGCTTATTATTGTATTGTTTCGCGTCTCTGATTTTACGGGGTTTCATTGTGATGATCTCCTATCTTCGTCTTGATGATTAAAATCTCACTAACTTTACTGTTGAATCTAACGTTTTCCATTCATTTTTAAATGGGTTTATGCCTAACCACTTCTCGATCGCTTGATTTTTCGTTAATTTAAGTCGAAAAACTTATTTTTGTTGGGTTCTGCCCTAATAGATTTTTGGTCACTCAACTTTCCTTTCATTTAGGTTGGAGATTGATTGACTTTGGTCCTACTAGGTCTATGAGATCATTTAACTTTTCTTAATTTAATTTTAAAATTAGTTTTAGTCTTAATAGCTTTGGCAATCATTTAATTCCTCCTTAATTTAGATTAATTTTAATTGGGTTTAGTTCTAATCAAATTTTTATAATCATTTAAGTTTTCTTTCACTTAAGCCTAAAATTAATTTTAGTTAGGTTTATTCATAACAGTTTTCTTATGATCATTCAAGTTTTCTTTAATTTAAGTTTAAAAGCATTATTGATTTTAAATAGTTCATCGATTTCGAATTTCCCCCCTCCCCTTTACCTCTGAGTTGACCTTAAAGAACGTATATTGATATTAGATTTTATGAGTGTCCACTGGACTACTCGATGTAAGTAATTTAGCCAATGTGTTGTTTGAATTTTTGGTCAAATTTTCGGGAGACGAGTGAAAGGGAGCCAGCCAAAAGACTAGTTCTCAATCTTACCACTGCCCCTATAGGATTTGCTGATTTGACATTTGAGCACTCGATACGCATGACTGGATTCTCACCTTGCACGAGCTATAGGCGGAGAAACTGCACTTACACCTCTCGATAGTTATGTTGTAATTTAATAACTTGTAGTTTGTTTGGTTGTGGGCCGGTAAAATTTCGACTTCAGAAAGATATTTCAGACTTCGATACATATAATTAGCAATAACACCATTGGTACATCAGATATCGTTGCAGCATTCATCACTTTAGAATTACCCTCACTTGGTAATGTAAATCAATAGCTTCAGATAAAATTGAATCGTAGCTCTCTCGAGTTTTCTTTCAACAATCAATATCTTCTCAAAGTAGTACTTTTGTAAAGTCGAGTGGTTTTTGCTGACAAAAACAGATTAAGCTTTTTGTAAGGAGAAAGTGATGATTCTTGTGAAAATGAATTGGTATTTATACCTTTTCTGTGACTCTAACCTTGCGTGTTCTTTTTTGATGCATTAAAACAAAATTTGACCTTGACTTAACTTGTAATATCTGATTCTAATTTTATCATTTTGTTACATTAAATAAATAATTTATTTTTTAATTTATATTTATAACCAGAAATATTTTATTTTAACCAGTTTTATTCGTTAACATGCTGGATTATAAATTTATCTATTTTCGGTCAAATTTTCATGTTATCTTGTTATTTCTATGTTAATTTCATGTGGATCTTGATGCATATCTGTTATTATTTTAATTTACTTTTATGCTTTTGATTTTATATTTAATTATATATTTCTTCATATTTTAGGGTTGTTTACTTGGTGTTAATAGGTCTGATTTTAAATCTGAATTGCTATATTTGCGTGTTATTTCCAATTCATTTAAACAAAACCTTCTATTTACCCAACAGTGTAAAGTTTATTTGCCTATAAAAATTTCTAAAAAAATCCTCAAAAATTAATTAAAACTCTAAAATATCAAATAAATCTATTATTTTCGTCTATGTAAAAATTGCATTTCCTTGTAAAAATTTAAATTGACCTACACATATTTATAAAAATTTGGCTGTCTTTTTGGATTCTGAGTTAACGAGCCCCTTTACATCTACTATAATATATGGAATAAATAGCGAACAAATAATCTGGACTGAGGAATTTGAGAAAGCCTTTGAAGAAATGAAAATAGCGTTTACCATACACCAATTTTCGTATTTCCCGATTTCAAGAAAAAATACATATTAGATACCGACTCAAACTTTGATACAATTGGAGCCATAATATCTCCAATGGATGAAAAGGAGCATGAAGACGTTAGAGACCATCCATTAAGGATGTCCCCCCAAAATAAGCAATTTTTAATCTCTCTCTCCCCTTTGTCTTTTTCTGTTCCTTTTCACAAGCACCCCTGGGGGACATCCTTCCAAATATAGATATTCTTTATTTTCAAAAGATATCTAAATAATTTTGATGCATAGTAGTACACAATATTCTTTTAAAAATAGAGAAAAACATTCATGCACAATTAAAATGGGGAAAAATAGGAGACATGAAACATGCCACTCACTTACTTAACATATATAGTATATAAAAAAGATAATAGAAAAATTTAAAAAAATCATTAATCCATTATAATATTTAAACGACCAATGCTGCTGGGGATGTAGTAAGCACCTGACTCCCTCCCTAGTGTCTCCATTTGTCCTTTTTGCGAAGACCGCCTCCCAACCCATTCTTATAAGACTACCTTAATAGATGCTTCCTTATTGCATATGAATCCCATGAAATCAGTACCCACGAATAAGGATATCGTATCACACGAAAAGAACTCTTGGCCATATATTATTTCAATCGTCACTTCAACAATTATCAACGGTAATCGGGTTGTGCTGCGCACTGATCATAAAGCAATAACTTTAATGTTAACAACAAAGAAGCCTATAACAGCACAAATCACGGATAAATTATTTGAGCAGTTTGGACATTAAAGTGGAATTCAGAAAAGGTACGTCGCATATAAATGCAGATGTGCTGTCTAAAAATACATACGAAAAATGTTTAAAATGTTTGATGGATTATGAAAATCACATATTAAGGCGATTGAAAACTAGATGACTGATAATACTGGAGAAAAATGGCAGAGATAATGTTGAGATACAAAAAAAGATCAAATTAATAAGAAAAATAATAAATAGATGTTAAAAGGAAATATGATTTTCAAGAAGCAAAACAAAATATGGAAAGCGCAAACAAAAAGACGAAACAATAAAGGAAGCACATTTATTACAATGACACACAAGATTGGAAAAAGTAATGAAAAATATTCGAACAATTTTGATATGGAAGATTTGCCAAATGAAATAAAAATGACTATTTAGTTATATGAAGCTTGTCAGAAAAACAAGGTTCTAACTACAAAGGCAAAAGAAAAAATTCAAGTAATTAAGGCTTCACAACCAAAGAAGAAAATATACATGGATATTTGCAGCCTATTAAAAGAAACGATCAGAGGAGAAAAATATATTTGTGCAATAATCGATCATTACAGTAAATACATTTAATTAACTCCTTTTAGTAAGCAGGATGAAAACACCATAAAGTTTTATTAATTAATCGGACATTGAAGTTTGGAACACTAAGGAGTTACACGTAGATTGTGGAAAGACTTTCGAAAGTAATAGTATTATAGAAATAGCGAAGACAGCAGGAATTGAGTTGATATTTTCAAGTCATATCATCATAATACTAACTGTGTAGTTGAAAAACAATGATATAATACAAGAGATTTTATTAACGCATCACTTAAAGACGAGTTAAGAAAATCTGCACAGAATTAATACCTGACATAGAATACGTTTTAAATGATATAATTCAGAACTACTGGAGTAAGTCCTGCAGAAATAATATTAGGAAGAAAAATTGATAGGTCGCAATGGCATAGTAATAATGAAGTAGATAAAGAATTATGCAGGCATTAGAAGCTAAACAGCAAGTAGATAAAGAAATTGGCACAACAAGGACTCTAGAAGTAGGGGACAAGGTATTGGTAAAACAAGAGGTTAGAAATAAAGATCACGAGAGATATGAGGGAGTATATACAATGTAAAACGAAATCAAAAACAGGAGAACCATAACAAGAAATATAGAAGTTCTAAAACTCCTCATTAAAAATAATATAGTTTAAATGTTAAAAGTGTGATTTAGCTAGTTGAAATAACTAATTGTTATATTTGATATTAAAATTTATATTGAATAATATCATATTTTAAATTATATTTGTGATCGATAACTATATCAATATTGATAATTACCACGCCTCAATTGTCTAAATTTTGAATTTATGAAAAATAAATGTTATACGATTTGAATTAAATTGCATCTAACGATTATTATTTACTAAACTTTTCAAATTTTCAAATAATTCCACCTTTAAAATGAATGCATAATAATCAGAAAATTTTCGATAAAAATAAATAAAATAAAATTGCCATAATAACGAAACCTGATGAAACACACATAACGAAAATTTCCAATTTTATAGAAAAATAAATAATATATATTAAACAATATTAACAAAAGCTACACATCAAATATTCCATTTTTCAGATATTAAATTATCCTTTCGAAATTGCACCCAAATTTCAGTGGGTATTTCCAAAGGATTTGAGCGTTTATAAAACTCAGGTGAAAGATTTTCAATAATTCTACACGCAGCACGAACATTTGCTCTATACATATCGTCAATTGTATGACGATAGTAATAAATTGGCTGCTCCAAAATTTCTGCTAAATTTTCCAGTTCAGAATCTTCTGGATTCGTGTCTAACTCAACAGAGCAAGTTAAATAAACATTTAATGAAGCCGCCAATCTGATTTTCGCTTCTTTTCGTACTCGAGTCGTTCTTAAATCACAAGCAACATCGATGATAAGTTTCTTACAATCCGTTTTTATTGTCTCATAGTGGGATCTCCATTTGCTGTTCAACAATCCAGCTAAACGTCTAACCTCGCTATCTTGATGAAAGCTGCTTAAGTTCTCAATTAGATTTACTAGAAAATATGATTTAACAACTTTTAAACGCTTTATATGATTTCATTTATCTTTTCTATTTATACAACAAATCAATAATATATTATGTATTTAACATGGTATTTCGGAACATCTTTGAAACACAGCTGAAAAAGTTTGTTACTAATGTGTTTCAAATACAGAACAAAAAAATAAATATAGAGGAAATTGAAAAAAAATCAAACTAGCCTTATTTGAAGAAAACACAATGATATTGATCAAGGTGGTAACCAAGGGGACAGAATCAACCATCACCAGATTTTTTTCTCTGTTTATGGCCGTATTAGTGATAGAGATATTATGAGCGTTCTGTATATATATATATATCTAATGATTATAATACTGAGTAGCTAACATTGAAATTCCCCATTGCAACTTTACAAGAATATTTTTAGAGTTACCCTAAATCTGCACAGACTAATTAAAAATGTCATTTTATTTGTTATCTTTCTAGATTTAGGTAAATATTATAATTGGACGCATATTTGTTAAAATAAGGTAACCAAAATAAAGTAACACAAAGACCTTCGACTCATAGTTGACATATTTAAAAAAACTATTCCATGTATGTATAATAATGGGAAAATTTTTAATTGAAAAATCTAATTACAGTAGTAAGTAATGAAATTGAAATTATAATTGCAAAAAGCAAAAATAATTTAAGATAGGAAGATTAAACAACTAACATATATCAGTATTTTCTAATATTGACTTAGTAGGTAATTTTTCAATGAATTTTTCAATTACCGTTTGTAAACGAAAAGTATTTGCTTTTGGATCTTTAAAAAGACTCAGTCCATTATCAATATCTTTGGCGTTTATAAATCCCTTAAAATACAAAAATCAGTTAATTAATATATATTACAACAAATACCTTTAGAGATTCTATTGTAACTTGCTTTTTAATAGATTTACTTCTAAGAAAACTAGAAGAAAGAGATTGGTAAGATGAAATGTCTCTTTTTACAACAAATTTATCAAGTTTAGTTTGACGCTTAAATGATGGCATTATATTCAAACGTTTGATATTTAAATTAATTATGAAAACCTTGATTTGATTTTTACTTTATTAAATATTAAAACAAAACAACTTTGATATCCTTAAACATTAAAAATAATTTTGATTTTAGTTAATTACTTAAAATTTATCAAATATTGATTTTAAAATAAATTTAAATGTATAAAATACAATTAATAAACAACGAATACATAGGGTGTCAATAAAATCTATGTTTATTTAAATTACATTTAGCTTTGTGTCATATGTGACTGAAAGAATCTAAAAGATCAAGAAGAAACACATTATTTTTTATTGTTCTTGTTAATTTTAAACATGTACATAATAATTATAAGGGAAACATTATAATTTTCAAAATTTCCAAAATCAAATAAGTGTGGGGTTAGTGGTTTATAACTTTTACCCCATGCATATGCTGGGCACTGATGGGTCCTAAAAATAGTTTAAACTGCTTAAATGTTACTATTCCCCACCCAGCGCCTACATAAGAATTTGAACCGCTAGTCACCCGTCAAAAATTGACGTTGGTACTGTGAACTAGTGGGTGGAAGGTTAGCAAAAGGTGAGGTCCTTCTGGTGGGTTACAGGGTTTCGTTATTTGCTTATCTTCATGGTTGCCCCAGTAACACCATACAAAATGATTCTAGCGGCCACTTGGCACCCGTTGCTAGGCAACGTTGGTAATGTGTTCAAGTGGTGGATTGCCCGCAAAAAGTGAGTGTTATTGCTAGTACTGTAATTGCTCGGACAATCCTCGGGTTCACGAGCTGTCGATAGAAGACCTATGCTCGCTTTGCTCTGTCCCTTGTATGAGAAAGTTCAAATTAAATTTAGGCTGATCGGTGGAGATGATTTTGTGTCAATCGTGCCTTACAGCTGGCTACTGGGGTTTAGATTAATAATAAGTACAAGTTGATTTGATGAAACAAACGACGTGCTCAATATCCATAAGTTAATTCAATTGAATTGACGGCTGCGCGGCTCGGCGTCGGGCACGTTCCTTACGTCCCGGGCCGGCGGATGCTTGGTTGAATGGTTGTCGGCTTCGATATTGGTGTGACATTATCGTGGGAACTTCGACTCGGTAGTTGGGATGGGGCGAAGATGAGCGGGTACGTTACCGCTTCCCCTTCCCGACAGGTTGCTAGGGCAACTTCTAGGCCCCTGATCTGTGTGCGAAGACTCTGATTGAGTTGACGCTCCTCCGCCCAACCCTTTTGAGCGGCAGTGAGTCGGAGATAGAGCGTCTTCGTCTTTTTAGGGTCCGACCAGGTTGCTTTGACCTGCTGCACCTCGCGAGTTAGCTGTAGTATCTGACTGAGTAGATCCGCGTTTGCCCGCCTAGCGCGGTCTAGTTCGGTTTGAATCAATTGTAGGGCCGACATCGCTATAATAAAAGAAAGTATTCAAATTCCTTTTTGAGTTTAATGAAATAAAGTTCCGATTATTACAAACACAGCTATAGAAGTGAAATCTATTTATAGAGAAAATTAAGACGAACGACTTTTTTAGAATATTTAGATCTTAACAACATCAATAAAGTAAATTGTTATTTATGTCTTTGCCGGGGATTCATGGCTCTTCAAAGAACTTCTTGACCCCTTCTTCCGGAGAGTAGCCTGGGATGATGGGCACTGGACGTCGAGTATTGCGGGCCGGTCGAGTCGGGTAGGTCTCCGCAATGCGCCCGACGAGGATGTCCTCTTCAACGTTGGCGAGGTACATCCGGGCCTTTACTACGTTTAAATCGACTTGTTCTTGGATTTTCTCCCACTGAGCAAGAAGGTTCCGCGCGTGGTCGCGGATTTCCTCGGCGGGATACTGCTCTTCATTTGGCCTGCGCGGGTCATTTTCCCGGCCCAGAATCTGCCATAGGGTTGGACAAGATCTTTTGGAACGCGGCTCCTCGAGAGTCATTGACGGGCGCGCTCGCTTCCAAGCCCGACGCCATTCATCGGCCTCGTGAGCTGATATCCATTCGGGAAGCATTGGTTCTTCTAAAATCGTGATAGTCAAATGATTTAATATACTGCAATCTCAAAATAGTTTAGGAGGCATATTGACGTTAGAAATTAATGTTCATTATCAAATAAATTATTGTAGGTGGACAAATTTTCACCACTCTCATGGTGTATTGAAGTGTTGAGAAGCTGATATCGCCGTTCGGAAACGTCCTTAGGGTATCTATGGCGTTCATAGCTAACCGCTTAGTAGTCGCCAGGGAAACAAAGGGGTTAATCATCACTCTACGGTCTGGATATGAGGACATTAATGGCTTGATAATGTATGCTACGTTCAATTAATGTTTACATAAAAACTTAACTATGGCTGGGTGGTCATACTTATTAAGCTCGTGTAGCCTAGCATGATTATTGTTGATCATTCGGAAAAACCATCACTATCTTGGGTCGAAAGCCCTACGAAAAACCTACTGCGACTGATGAGTGGTAATTTCGGGTATCTACCGTATTCATGGTTCTATAAAACGTGGTTATAAACAATCATTGATTTCGATATTCCTGAATCGTCCGATGAATTATAGGAAGCGTGTTACCAGTTAGTTTAACGTCCGGGAAGCCTAGTATCTGAACTGGATGTTATGAGATTAATAATGATGACATTTATGAATTTGAATTTAGGCGATTATGATAGTCCCTCCCTGTGTATTAAAGGTTATAGAATCAAACATAAAATATATATAAAAGAGATTTCTAATTAATTTGACATTATTTGATTAGGATTAAACCATATATAATTTATTTAACAAAAAGAAAAATTCTTACACGACAAAGATATATTAAATCGAGAACATTAATTCATTAAAATTGTTATTGTTTCGAAGGAAAATCTACCTGCGGGTATCATAGAAAATTCCGGACGCTTGGGAGAAAAAGTGGGTTGATTGGTTGGCGTTTTAGTGCTAGAATCACGTTGACGCGACATAGGTGATGATTTTTGGTTGGATTTGTAAAGTGGGGTTTTCGTCATTAATCCTACCTAATAGGGTGCAGCGTGTATAATACAATGGGTCTTATCGTCCGGTGGGTGTCGATCTTTACTCGGCTCTCGAAATGTTCGATTTTAATTATTTACCCGAAAATGATAATTTGCACATTTAAACATTTCGTGAATCTCTCACAATCGTCTAATGCTGAACCGGATGTTAGAAACGAAACATCACAATCGACGTTTGGGTGACTTTTGAACCCACCGATTCATCTGGACAGTTGCGACATCCGTTCGCACTTTGTATATGTTTATTGATTTTAACCGGTTCATTGAAAATGTTAACCACAATTTAAATTTTCGGTGGATTAATTGTTGGAAATCAGTAAGTTTTCTCTTGTTTGGATATCAACGGCGGAGGACTCATACGTGACGTTGCAAATTTTTCAACCTCACCGCGAGCGTCCCCCCTATTGGTTCCAACTTTCAGCATTACTTTTGTTAATTAAAATTTAAACCATTTATTTCTTTTCCAGAAGTTGAAATTTTATGAATTATCGTAGGTATTCGCTCATATTGGATCTGGTTTTGTTCATTTATATTCTTACTAAATGGTCTTTATGATATTACGAGTCGGTGCTGTTATATTATGGATTTATTGTTTGCTCTATAGGGTTAGCTAGTTTTATTTTACATATTGATTAGTTTGTTATTCCATGTCAAGGAAATGTTGGATACTTGGTTCTGGCATTTTTGGAGAATTACTTGTGATATTATTTGAATATGATTAATCGTTTAATGTTTTTCGATCGCGCACTTATACGAATTCTAATGGTGCAGTGAAGGTCAATCAGGGGAAATCTATGTCGTCAGTTATTACCGAGATGAAATAAAAGAAATAGAGACAAGTGAATTGTTATATTAGCCAGTTGGTTTCTCGTTAGGAGTCGGTAATCTCTTTGTATTCAGTGCAATAAATTTTCCTCCGTTTTATTAGTGTTTTATATTTTCCATTTTTCCATTGAATTATTTAAGCTAATCTAATTTCGTGCGGGAATTAATCAATATTTGGGCTTGGTAATGATCATCTTTTATTTATGCGGGAGGTTGAAAAGGTGCTATTACTATTTCGAATGATAAAATACGCTCTGGTTTGAGATTTAATTAGGTTTATTACCTTGTTTTACTTAACGAATTATTTTAATTCTTTGTCCTTAAATTATTGTATTTTTACTAATAAATTACTGTATTTCATCAACGGACATCTTGGTTTTAATCACAGATTTACTTTATTTTTGCCAATACATTACTTCAGTTTCGATTAGTGGATCACTTTATGGTTAAGCAAGGAATTACTTAGTTTTAACCCGCGGTTACCGAATTAATTTAATCAACAAATCACTCCGTTTTTTCTTGCTAAATACTTTAAATTTTGTACTGGATTTCTTTATCATTAATCTATTTTGACCAATAAATGGACTACTCTATTTTAATAAATTATTTTAATTTTTAATCAATAACTCAAAGCTTTACTTCCCTTTTCCCCAAAGGATTACGTGATTCTTAATCAAAAATTTATTTTACTGTTACCCAAATTATTTTAATTTTTAAGCAATGAGTTAATTTAGTTTAATCCATGAATTACTTTAATTTTGCTCAATAATTATTTTTATCAGTTTAATTTAATCAAGGAGATATTTATTTTTTCTCGATAATCAGTTAAGTCGATGGATTAATTTAATTTGATTGACTCAATGAATTACTTATGATTTTTATTATTTTATTTCGAAATGTAAATTCAATTTAGTGTACTAATAATTAATTTATTTCCAAATATCAATCTAATTTAGTTATACCAACGATTTCAAATTAATTTATTTCCCGTACCCTTTCCCTTTAATAGACCTTAGGCGCATTTTGTGTTTATATTATAATTACTGAGTGCCCACTGGACTACTCGGTGTGATGATTTTAAGCCGTGTGTAATATAAATTTAGGTTGATTTTACAGAAATGAGAAACGAGGAAGCAGCCAGAGACTTCTTCCTTATTTCTCGTTTCTCCTATAGGGATAATATTGACGTTACGACCCCTGCGTTCCGCACGCTGAGTCTTCACGGGTACATATCATTGGCGATTTTCCACGCTCTTACACAAATCTGTACTATGTAGATTTTACTTTCTTGCGTTATGGGTTGGCTGTGGGCCGGAAAAATTTCGACAAAAAATTAAGTTTAGTTTATTTAAACATGTAAAACCATGTATTAATATTAATAATATTTATTAATTATAAACAAATAAACATAATTACCATCCAATGTCAATCCATAAAAAAAATACAAACGGCATAATATTGCATAAAAATAGAAATACCTCTCCCCCCACGCCGACATTCAAGCAGAGCTCTACCGAGGTTGCAAGGATGTGACGTGGAGAGAGGGCTCCAAAATAAACATTTCTCACCTAAAAGTAAACTCTGAAAAATGGTTTTTAAAACGATTTTCAACAATAGTTCTAAGATTTGAAAATATAGTTTGCTTCGAAAACGGTTTAAAATAGTTTTTTAAAAGGAACGGTTTCAAAAATGGTTTTATGGTTTTAAAAATTGGTTAACTTTAATGTGAAAATGGATCAGTATTTATACCTATTTTTTGTCCCTAACCACGCATGTTAAATTTGATGCAGTAAAACAAAATTCGACCTTGTTATTTTCTAGTGAATTCTATTCTTTAATTTTATTATTTTTTTTTTGATTTATTTTTATAACTTTTCATTTAGAATTTTTATTGAATTATTACTAATTCAAATCTTTTGATTTAAGTTTCATTTTCATGAACTTTTATTAATTTTTCAATTTTGTCGAATTTGTTGTGTTTCCTTGTTATGTTTGTGTTGGTATCGTGCGAATCTTGGTGCGTTTTTGTTATTATTTTAATTTATTTTTATGTTTATTATTTTATTTTTAATTCTCTTTTTTTCTCATATTTGATAGGGTTTAATTGGTGTTTAATAGGTTTATTTAAATCTGCATGTTATATTTTCATGTGTGTTACTGATCCATTAAAACATTCCTCAAGGCCGTTTACGTTCTGGCCCAACACTTTTCAAGAACTGCTAATGTCCTAACCCCCCTCGGGTTCATGAGCTGTCATAGAAGACTTCATGCTCTACTTGATCGGTCCCCCTTTCATCTATCTATCTACTTAATTAATAACTTACCTAATCATTTGATCATTTAACATCCCCATATCCAACAACTTCAACTCACATTCAAACATCACTGTCATCTCTAACACCAAAATTAACATTAATAGTTTATATTTAAATTTAACAAATGATTAACATTTACAAGTTATATTCATATTTAATAAATAATCACAGTGTTAGCTAGTTTATCAATGCTGAAGATTATTGAATGCACAAGAGCTAAAATCCATTTGCGTCCAAAATGTGACCTAATAAACGAGCTCGTTTCAATTTAAACTGTCGCTCCCTTTCTTTTTTGCTCGGCCGATTCTTTCTTCGATTCCTTTTAGGCAAATCTTCCGGTGGACGTGAGGAACCTGAAGTTATAGTTTTTACTCCGACATCTTTCCCGGTAATGTTTCGTATTACTATGGCTTGTTGTTCTGCCGATAGTATGGCTCCGCTCTGCATTAGGCCTGTGCGGATGTCATCTCTTAATTTCAGCTCGGTCACTTGTTTTTCCAGTCCCTGGGCCTTCTGCTCGGCCAGCCCCAGGGCTTCATCTTTTCAACTTAACTGGGCCTTCAATTCATCCATCTCTGTTCTTAATTTATTTGCCGTCTCCGGACGAAGCCACGTTTGCTCCATGTAGCGGCACTTCCGCACCATGGCCTCCGCCCTCTGAGTTTGAGTTATTGTCGTTTGGTGATATTTGGATATGTCCTTACGAAACTTGTCTAACATCCTTCTATGTGAGTCCACTGAAAAAAAAATCTTTATATTCTTATCTTTATTAATTTTAATTTATACATATGAATGTTAACATGACTTCATATTTCTAGAACAATATCTCTCGGAGACGTGTCATGCTATCTAAACGGGGAAAGGGATGGGTATGCACCTTTTACTTCCTTGCACGCCCCGAAAGCATCTACAACAGTGCTCATGGTCGTGACACTGGTCATCGCGCCATGCCCACTGCTGGGGACACTTTGGGTCCTATAATATAATAATATTCGAATTTATTTTTCCAGAGTATGAATTTATTGCTAATTGTTCTATTTATGAAGGCTAATTTGTATTACTAAAAGGAAATCTTAATTTACTAAATTTAAAAAAAAATAAAATTTTAATATAAATTACTATAATATAATTCATACATATTATAATATAATTTATAGAATTTTATTATAAAAATAAGATTGACATTACTATATGATAAAATATATTATTTTGTATTAGCGGCCACCATTCCGATTTTCAAAGCTTAAGGGTTTAGGATAAATTTAATTATATAGTCTTCTTTTATATATATATGTTTTAGTTGTTTGCTCGCCGCTTATTGCCATAGCAACGGGTCGAAGAGTTTACAATTTCTATAATAGGTAATTTCGATTTTTGTTAGGTACTTTTACATTAATAACTTTGCATTTTTAGATCCCCTGTCACAACCCGATGTCTGTGGATTCTATGTTCCCGTCCATACTTATGTTGGGCCAGAACACAAACGGCCTTGTAAATGTTTAAATGAATCGGTAACACACATGCAAATACAACATGCAGATTTAAATTCAAACCTATTAAAACACCAATTAACCCTATCAAATGAGAGAGAAAACAATAAAATATAAAATCATAAACACAAAAATAAATTAAAATAATAACAAAATGCAACAAGATCCGCACGAAATAAAAATAAACATAACACGAAAACCCTACGATTTTGACCGAAATTTGACAATTTAATAAAAAATGAGAAATTTCATGAAAATGAAATAAAAATCAAATAATTTGGATTAGAAATAATTCAATTAAAAATCTAAAGAAAAATTGTCAAATAAAACCTCAAAATAATAAAATTAAAGATTAGAACATACCAAAAAATTCCAAGGTCAAAATTTGTTTTACTAAATCAAAAAGAACACGCAAGGTTAGGGTCGTACAATAGGTATATATACCGATTCATTTTTACACAATTTTAATCGTTAAATCAGTTTTTGAAACTTGAAAATCATTCTTAGTTTTGTTACGAAGTGAGTGAGAGTTTTGTTTATTTCAAAGCTCTCTCCACGTCGTATCCTCGCAACCTTGATTGAGCTCTGCTTGGGTGTCGGCGTGGGGAGGGTGATGTTTTATGATGAATTTGTTATGCTTGGATTGGGTAATTTATATTGTTATTTTAATAAAATATTTATAACGCATAAAAACTTTGTTTTATATTTGTCGAAATTTTTCCGGCCCACAGCCAAAGACACATCACAAGTTAATAAAATCCGACATATTATTCGAATTCGTGTAAGTGCGTGGAATATCGCCAATGATTCGTGTCCGTGAAGGCCCGGCGTGCGGAACGCAGGAGCTGGAACGTCAAAATTATTCCGTATAGAAGAAAGGAGAAATAAGGAAGTGGTCTTTTGGCTACTTCCTCGTCTCTCGTTTTCTGTAAAATCGACCTAAACTATTTTACACACGGCTCAAAATCATCACACGAGTAGTCCAGTGGGCACTCATTAAATATTATATAAACACAAATGCGCCTAAGGCCAAATGAAGGGGAAGGTGACGGGAAAATTAAAATAAAATCGTTGCTATGATCAAACTATGACGAAGTACGAGCAATAAATCTATTAAGTAAACGATATACCGAATATGAGGATTTTAATAAAAACCCATTATTAAAGGGATGACGTGTAACGGAAGATATTAAATCAGTAAGGAACCCACCAATACCCTTCCAATAGAATCTAGAACTTTATACCAATAGAATTAAGTTCCCCCAAAACAATAATGAATCAATTAACACTCGAAACGCGAAATAACTATAGGTAAACTTAACTAGCCATGGAGTTTGAAAAATAGTAATTAAATAAAATAAAAATTCAAGACACCCGATCGGGTAGAGGAAAATTTATTATATTCAACGGGTCAGATTAACTAACCAGCTAAGGAAAATTTCCATGAATTGAGATCCAAAAGACAGTCCAAATGGTGAATCAACATCGAAAACCTGCATGAGAATGCTAACTGAATCCATTTAGTTGTTAGAACAATTTCCAAACTATATAAAAATTATCACATAGCTTCTGCCCTGAGTCTAGAATCCAATTGATCGAGCACAAGAACCCCTAACCCAAAATTCGACGTCAGGGAAACCTAATAAGAAAATAAGTTAATAAACAAGTAGTCAAAAGCCCCATATTAACATCAACTAAACCATTTTTATTTCCACAACCATACAAATTTCCAGTAGCTTACAAGAAAAATATAAAATCAGAAATAAATTTTCTCCCAAATACTATTCGCATAAACAGCCAAAGTTCCTTTTTCAGAATCGGCTCAACATTAACTGGCAATGCTACGGCACAGGCATTTAGCACCCGATTAACTTCTTCCACTAATAAATAACAAAATTTTCGCCTAAAAACTTAGTTGATAAAATTTTATTTACAATTTAATACCTGATAAGATTCTTTAACAAATAACTAACCAAAAAAATCCGTCCAAAGACAAAAAAGGAACCTTAGTTAATAATATTATCAAATTAAAATTTAAAAATAAAAACAAACCTGATCGAAATCTTACAAAATCCAATGAATAAATGACTAAAATCTCGTCTAAATATTGACTAGTAATAATGAAAAGATAAAATCCCAAAATCCGATAAAGTTTGTCCTCAATAGAATCAACAAGCAATTCCCAAAAAATCCCTAAAAACTGGATCGATATAAATTAATCAAAGATATGACGAACTTACATTATACTCTATTGATAAACTGAAATTGCAAATAAATATTGTAAATGAATTAAAATACCTACCAGATATTAAGCTGTGACATTTAGAAAAATTAATATCGTCCAACCCTCACACACGGCGTAATGCGAGTGCAACTGCGAACACACCCCAAGTACAGGTGACACACACCCACAATGTTAGAGATTGCCTAAGAATGAGAATTCGGCGCAGCTGCCTGGACTCGCACCACGTCACAAATAGGCACAATCACTCAGATCCAACGCGTTACTACCGAGTTGACAGGCACGCATGAATTAAATACCATGTACACCCATCCTACGGCGGATTTCTCAGGCATGACGATTCTGGCAGTAGTAAATCAAATCAATAACACATGCACATTATAATGACCGACCTATCTACTACAGCAATCGATTCCACCAGCGGGACGAGTAGACACGCCTACATGTTTTCCCCATCGGCACACCATACTATATAGATAATACCAACAAACCAGAATAGTAGCATAATTATAGAAACACAAAATGGATAAAACGAATCAAGCATCAGTAGTTAAGGTCCCAGACGAGGGCCTAAGTCTAAGCTCGAAGGTCCATTCTTTAGGTAAGATTTAATTTATTAAATTTCATGATTAATTATGTTTGAGTTCCCAAGAGTAATCTCGCAACACTACTTCCCACGTTAATTTTCGATGTATGGATGTCCTGGCAGAATCGAATTAATTATCATGAATGCAATATTACCCTGACCAATACTGTATTTGGATTAGTCCTTGTTGAGTCAACTTTCCCATATAGCCCATGTACCTGGTAGCTAGGGCCTAAAGAAAAATGAAGCCATTCTCGTCTAAAAATTCGTTAAGGCCTTTAGAGATCCCACCAGATCCGTTAAGCCGGGAGAGACGCTCCAAATGATAAAATGACTTTATGAAAAAATGTTGTTCTTGAAATCGACTTACTCAAATACCAGACTCCGACTGCATCCCAGTAACAAAGTACCCGCCACTCGTAGTATAAATTCTTTGTCTCAAAATCAGGCACCTGAAATAGAATAACATAAGTTGACTTAAATTGATGAAGATTAACTTAATTTGATTTTTTGATTTAGTTTGATTTAATGTATCACTTTAATATCCGTTAATTGATTTTTATTTAGTTTGATTTAATGAATTACTTTAATATCCGTTAATCGATTTTTGATTTAGTTTGATTTAACGTATTAATTTAATAGCCGTTAATTGATTTTTTGATTTAATTTAATTTAATGTATTACTTTAATATCCATTAGTTGATTTTTGAGTTAGTTTAATTTAACGAAATGATAAGTATTATTTTAATATCCGTTAATTCTTTAGATAAATGTTAATCATGATTTAGATTAAAAAATCCCTTCTTGTGTTTATTAATTTGGTTCAATTCGAAGAATCTTAAAGTAATAATTATGGATCTAATGACAATTAATGAACGCTAATTACTATTTGGTTTACGCATTCGTGTAGTTTGACATTCACCGAATGATGATGATTATTTTATTCTTAAGGACATTGATTGTCACCGAGGGATGAATTTCAAATGATTACCCATTAAGTTCCCCGTAATAACCTGAAGGGTACCGCTAAAAAGGAACCTAATAAATAAATAAAATATGATACGATCTAATTACTCTATCAGAATTCCCGTAAAATAGGGTGAATCTGTAGGTGGGTTAGGAGTAGCGATTCCATTACCTAGGAGACAAAAATCAAATTGGCTACTGTAAACAAAATTTGTATAATTTTTTCAATAATATATTAGTTTAAATAAAAGTATATCAAATATCCCCCTTCAATTAATATTTAACCCCAGTTCAATCCAGTATAAATGGAATTAATTCCCACTCATGATAGCAATTTAAATAGGTGCCTTGAATTAGATTTCAAGTAAGAGGACCCGACAGATAGGTTATCAACCCATATCAAAATTCGTTTTCCCATAGACTATCTTGAGAACGTTTTAGCCGCTTTGCTAAAAAGTCGGAGATTTTATTAATGTGATCAAATTATAGATATGTCAGGACCCTTCATCCGTATCCCCACGCAGGTTGCCGACCAGTGGTGACAGGCCTGGCGACGCGTCTGGCGGGAAAGATACCTCAACGTGCCACGACCAAGAGAGACTCAATGGAACACCCTTCCAACAGAAGAAAATAATCGGAGACCATTTAGACAGAGCGAACAGATAGGCGGTCAGAATCCGGCCCAAGAAATTCATGATCGGGTCCGATCTCTTCTGGCACGTCTCCAAGACCACCAACGCCGGGTCGACTCACACGTGATCTGGGCCAGACAATACTTGGCAAACGTTTACAAATTTATGTTTGATCAAATTTATGTTTAATAAGTCTGGATTAGTAACAAAAATGAATTTTCGTTATTTACAGAAATGGAACCCTTGCAAGTATTACAGACGGAACTAACGCACACACGGAAAACTAATGAAAACCTTTACGACCAGATTGTCCAGCTGTCCCGCGAGATTCAGCAGAAAAAAGCCACATGGGTGGACCCAAAGAAGGCCAAGTCAATGTATTAGAGGCTTACGGCAGCCCAAAATGGATAGACAGACGAAAAGCAATTGAATCAAAGCCTCAGAACACAGATAAGGGGACTGGAAGTTGCACTATCTGCCTGTCAAGAAGAGGTAGCTGTGACCTATCCTCTTGTTTTTGCTCCTGCCCAACTCGCCTATCGAGAGTCCACGTCAGAATCAAGGACTACCCCAAAGATTAACAGCTATCGACCAGGATGCAAGGAGCTGGCCAAACGCCGAGCCGCTCGAATGCTAAATACCACTCCAGCCGATTAACTGAAAATTGCATTACTTCCCCTAGTTTTGTTTTTAATATATATTCATTAATATTTTTTAATCGTTGACTAAAGAATTCAGGGAATACGAGTGATAAAATCTACGACGTAAAGGGGACCCAATAATCTAAAGCGAGCACAAGTCTCCTAACGACAGCTCGTTGAACCCAGAGATCGTTCGGGCAATTACAGCATTAGTAATAACGCTCACTTTTTGCGGACGATCTACCCACTTGAACACAGTTCCAACGTTGCTTAGCAACGGGTGCCGAGTGGCAGCAAAGAAATTTTTATATGACGTTACCTGGGTAACCATAGTAAGATTAAAACAAACAATAGTACCCAGTAACCCACAACTTATTACCAGGTACACTCTTCCATGTAATGCTTAACTTATTTATTTTTAGGTTTCAGATCTCTCAACAACAATAACCTAGATATTTTTTCTTTTTATCGTAACTGTTGGAATTTTTATTATATTATATTTTGAAATAAAAGAGTTTGTAAGTGTCTTATCTTAATATTACTAAGAATAACTATGATTTTAATAAGAATAGTAAAGTTAAATTAATAATAGTAATGTTCATTTTAACTATAATAATGATAAGGCTAATAATGATAAAGCTAATAATGATAAGGCTAATTTCTTTCTCCAAAGTCAAAATGGTTTGAAAGATGTCCCCTGGTTGGCTCCTTCAATATGGTTGACTGGTTTAACATCGTACCAAGTAATCTTTTGTCCTCGACTGGCTTGGAATCGAATCAATTCTTCAACGTGTTTAGCCTCGATTTTTCGGATCAATTTAAACAAACGACCAAATGACATGAGATTCAATTCATCAGTCAAAAATCTCATTTGAACTTGTCGGTACCCTTGACAAAGATTTAGCATACGATTTACGAGCTTGCTCACTTCGACTTCGACTTCAGGAACATTAACAACTTTTTAAGGCATCACGTTTAATGGCGAAGCAAGGTAATTCGACTGCGTCATTTCTGTCCGCGGAGTAGTCCGGCCAATTGAATAATTGAGTCGGTGATAATGTGTACCATGCGTCTTATAAGGCTTGTCGACATCGAGCAGCATTCTTAGGCTGAAAACGAATGGTGATCCGAGTATTGTCATCCCAAGATCCGTACATGAGTGACCTATGGCCTATCAAATATAACAAAATGAGTAATCTTGGGCATCATATATGATTATCCATTTATATTGAGAATTTAATGCCTCATCCTAATTATACCGAAAAGCGCAGCAAAAGATGGTATTCCATTTCGTACAATTGTCAAATGCGACGCAATTCGGTGGTTTGTAAACAGTTGTAATTACAAAATGCCAACCAGCGTATCGACAGTTCAAAAACACGTTGTTTCATTTTTCAAGGAAAAAAAACTGAAACTAAACATAGTTTGGAAGCCAAAATTAAATCAGGACAAAAATTTACAATTACGGTCGATGAATGGACTGATATCGCTTTAAGAAGATATCTTAATGTCACACTGCAATCTATTTCGAGTCAAATTGTTCTTGGTTTGATTCCGATTATAGAAAGCTGCACATTTTATACAACCGAAGAACTAGCATTCAATCGATTGAAAGAATTCGGAGTAGATTTTGATTCTGACATAATTGCTTCCGCGCTCGATGGGGCAATACGGCAAAATCATATCACCTGAAAGCCAGTTATGCTATAACCACGTTTTTTGCCTAGTCGTCATTGAAACTTTTTACTCAAACAAAATAAACCTTGTTATGTCGATGCTACCGAAGATGATGATGTAGAATTTTTTGAAAATGATGAAGATCAAGCGGAATCTAATGAAATAATAGATGAACTGGATAGGGACGATTTTTTACATTCAGAACTAGAAACAGTGGAGCTTTGAACGACACTTAAAAGCGCTATAGATGAAATGAGAAAAATTATAATATTCTTTAGAAAATCGTCTTTAAGAAGCGAAATTTTAAAAAAATATACTAGCCAAAATGAGGGAAATTGTTTATGTTTGCTCTTAGATATACAGACTAGATGTAGTAGTTTAGTTTTGGCAACTGAGCGATTTTTAAAATTAATAAACTCAGTTAATCGTGAGTTGGCCTTATAAAAATGATAAAATTGAATTGTTAAAAGAAATTGTTTCAATTTTAGAGCCGGCAAAAATAGCTGTTTTGGAATTGAGTAAACAAAATTCTAATTTATTGACTGGAATTAGAATTGATTAAAACTCCGCTCGCGACAGAATTCTTGAATAATTTGAAATCTCGAATTGAAAAACGTTGAAATAAAGAATTAGTTACTCAATTATCATTTTTACACCACGGCGTGTATCCTGAAAATAACAGTTTTTTTGAATATTCAATTAAACATAATGTTAAAGGATTTGCAACAAAAATAATGAACCGTTTATTTCCCAACGACTCTGAAAATTCAGAAAGTTCAAGCACTAATGAAGATGAGGAGTCTGAGTTGCTAAACCCATACAAGAAATTACAAAAGTGTATTTCTTCTTTTACAACACCTAAACACCAAAATACTTAAAATTTAAGTTTGAAAAAAGAATGTAAGCTATATGAAGTAAATGAAGGTAAACATTCTGAACAACTTGAGAAATTGTACAATGCACTTTTGACAAAAAAGCCAACTTCTACAGCCTCTGAACGAGTCTTCTCATTAGCTGGAATCTTTAAGGCGTAAATCCGAAACAGAATGAACCCAGAAACCTTAAATGCGCTAATTTTTCTTAAATAAATAAAAAGTTATATGTACAATAAATATTTGATATATTCAATAAAATTTAATTAAATTACATGCATTTAATTTTAGTTTCGAGTATAATAACCGAGTAACCGAGTACTCACTCAATTTTTGTTGTAATACTCGAATAACCGAGTATCACAAAAAATCAAGTAATTTTGAAACACTAACTGGACAACTTGTTTAAATGAAATTATATACGATGTTTTTTTCATCGAAAGTGTTTGTTTTCTTTTAAATAATAAAATTTTTTGAAATGTTAATTATGCAGATATTTTGAATTAACATAATAATACATACAAATTTCTGCTTGTAGATTAAATATCAATTTATTAACTTCAAATGTATATGTAATTGACAGCGCCATTTTATAATAAATAATAATCTTTCAGCATTCTACTAAGACATCATATCTTCCATCATACAATTAATCATGATATTGTGGTTTTAGTATTTCGGTAACATTAATAAGTATTTTCCAAGATATTACACCTTTAATATTTCAGCTTATTTCTACAATTTTAATCTAAAAAAATTATTGGTTAAGAACCGCCAATAAATGACGTCACACACCTAAGAGGGAGGGGGTCGCAGATTTGTGACGATGTGCGACGAGGGAAAGGGTGTTTAAGAACTGTGACGCCACATCTTAAATTTTGTATTTTTTAAACATAATTTACTAATTTCAGCTTTTCAGGGGTTTCTTTTTAATACATGTTTTCTCATACGATATTAGTGCAGCATTGCACTAAATCCATACTAAAATGTCAATAAAGTGATTTGATACATGTTCATTTTCAAATATGAAATACGGCTTTTTAGGGGGCAAAGATTTAAGACGTCATATTTTAGTTTTTTGGAAAAACACTAAAAACAACAATAATTTATCGAAAAAATAACTGCTAGTCACAGTTATTTGTATTAGAAAATCGAAAACATAAACTATTAAGTCATGCAAATTGATAGTTTAATGAAAAAAATGAAGTATATTCATTTAGTCAAAGCACCACATGGTGTCGTCCGATTTCTTTGGTCTCATCTGGAATAAAAAAGTAATTATAAAACAATAATTTAAATAAGTTATACTATAATTATAATATTGTTTTTAGTTGGTCAAAATGTTTTACTTTTAAAAATATTTTATATTGAAAAGGAAAAAATGTGAAAGAAAGTTAGGATCAAATACAAATTAGCAAGAATTTAATAGAAAAATTATGGATTGGGATAGTAGCTAGAAATTGAATTAAAATAGAAATAATTAATTTATTTGAATTAATTTATCAATAGTAAAAAGAAAATAAATAAATAAAATAAAATAATGAATTTTAGATTTATATATTTTTGACATTTAAGCTTTATGATTGGTTGAAAGATTATTAATTCCTTAATATGATTCGCTAGTTATTTTAATATAATTAATTTTTAGTACGTTGTCTTTATTGAAATATTCATATAAATAATTTACAGAATCATAAAAAAACATTATTTTATTCAAACATTAATTTTTCTTGTTATAAAAATGTAGGATAAATTTAATTCATGATTTGAAATATTTATACACCATTTTCCAGTTCTACACGCTCTTCGTGTAATGATAACGATCTTACTTCTTTTCTATCACACTCGTTGCCTTCCTCAACATCATTCTCGATATAACCCAATTTAGTACTTATACATAATAATTATATTTCTCGAATATTTACTCTTAACCTGACAGATATTTTTACTTCCTAACAATTTACTAAAGCATTTCTATCAGCAACAAATAAACAATTTGACAAGGACAAATCAATCTTGACTCCTTTTTCATCAAAATCGTGCCATGAACAATATATTTTTTCTGATCTGTAAATCAAACATTTTCTTATATAATTACTTTAAAGCTGTTTTATTTCCTCTAGATCACTTTTCTCTTCAGTCTTTCTGAAATATTTCTCATTTCATGATCATTTTAGTACTTATTTCAAGTAATTGCTTCCTCAATTGATTCTGTCTTTAATTATTTATGGATTCATAAATATTTTTTGAAGCGAAGTTGTTAACAAATATTTTTAAAATAATACTTTAGTCCTCAATTTTCAATTCACTTGCTTAAATTTTGATTTATCATAGTGAAATCCATCTTTACCTGTATTTTCTTGAACGATATTCATTAATCTTTTGAATTTTCTTAGTCTTGCTAGTTTTCTTGAGCAAATTTTCAAAGATCTATAGCAGTGTCACGCAACCTTTTTGGGGTCGTGGCACAGTAAGTCAAAACAAATTCCGTGGCACACCCAATAGCAAACTTATAATTTTGTAAGATCGGGAGAAAATTTATTTTCAAATGTTAAATCAATATCAGAAAAACTTAATTTTTATTAATGTGAATGCTGAGATTGTTTATTATCACAAATTAGATTGATGGGAGGTTCAATATTTGATAGGCATACACGCATTTCCTCGTCAATCATTTGCAGTCTCTTGCGTTTCTTGCTTTTCATTTCCGTGAGTGCCAAAAATCAAATCATTTTTTAAATCTATTAATTGTTCTTCTTCTTCCTCTTCGTCACAATAAAGTTCATGAATGGGTTCATTATCCATTCCATGTCCGAAACATCAAGATTTGGAAAATACTTCTCAAGAGATTTTGACAAAGACTTGAAAGTTTTTTCAATTTATTGCTTGATTTAGAGTTTTGAAGGATTCAATTCGACATTTGGAAAAGATAAGAAGTTCGATTTGCTAACTTGTGAAATCTATAAAACGAGCTTTTTTTCAAACGCTTTCATCTTTATTGAGCATGTGATGAAGTTTTCCTAAGTGTCTTGTAGACTTAAATTAATTTCATTCAGTTTGTCGAAGAGATCACTCAAAAACGTAATTCGTAACCACCAAACATCATTCTTCAAGAACAAAAAGTCAACTGCTTCGGTTTCGATAAATGATAAGATTTCGACTTTCATGAACACAAATCGATTTAAAACTTTTCCTTTTGATAGCCATCGTACTTCAGTGTGATACAGCAATGTTTTGTGATCTGAGTCCATTCTTCGCATAATTCTGCGAAAATTCTCACCCGAAGGGCATTTTATTTTTTATAGTTGACCACTTTGACGACTTTATCAAGAGTTGTCGCAAGAATTGGAGGAACAACTTTCGACACAAGAACTTCTCTATGAATCATACAGTGCACGATTTTAACTTTTTTTATTTTGATTCAGAACGTGCGAAATGAAGTCTTTTTTACTTCCTTGCATAGCTGGAACTCCATCTGTGCAAACGCTGACACAATTTTCCCATTTCAAATTGTTCTTCTTCACATTTGCTGAAGTTCTTGACAGAAAAAATAATTATTCACAATTTTTCCTTTCTGGACGAATCTAAAAAATAAAAGCAATTGAGCTTTACCACTAATGTCTGTGCTTTCATCAAGCTGAATCGACCATTTTCTCGAAAGATCATCAAAACAATCTTTCAGTTGCGGCTCAGTATCATCTGACAAATCTTGGATTCTTCTACCAATAGTTTTCGATGAAAGCGGAATAGTTTTGAATTTCTCCACAGCATCATTCGTCATCATACGTCCAGTTGTAATTTTTAAAGCGTGAAAAACGATTTCTTCTGCTTTAGCATGTGATTTTGTCTTTCGTACAATGAGTTGAGCAATCTTATAGCTAGCAATTTGTGCTTGATCGGTTGTAACTACACATTTCTTGAATTTTTTTGATTCGCTTTGCTGACTGGATTTTAGGTTCTTAAAATAACTGATCGGATTGTTCACATCATTTTTCTGTTTATAATGGTGTGTTTCGATGTGTCGAAGTAGTTTGCTTAGTAGCATCGATTCGTTGCTGAGAGTTTTCAGACAAATAAGACAAAATGGGCGTGAGGGATCGTTAACGAGTGCAATGAAATCATATTTTAAATAATCGTCTTGGTACTTCCGCTTTTTTCCTTTTGATGATTTTGTTGCTGTTTTTTGCCTTCATTGTTCTCATTTGGCTTATCGTTCTTATCACTTAGTTCTTTCCGGATTAAAAATTTGTCCATCTACGTAGTTTGGGAAGTTTTAAATAAATTAATAATGAGCTAGAAAGCAGAATTAAGCTTATTTACCTTGAACTAAAAAGAAGTTAACCCATATGATTCTTCGGATCGATCTTCAAACGTTATATTTTAAGTAATATTTATATTCCGATAATTTTTGATGAAAAAGAAATTTATTATTATTTTTTCAATGTTTTCATGTCAATATTTTTAAAATTCATGAAATAATATTTTTATTCAATTTTTTATTAAACTATAGAACGTTCAAAAACGCTAGCAATTTAAGATATTTAGAAAAGTCTTCGTGGCGCATTAGGATTTTCTCGCAGCGCACCGGTTGCTCGACACTGATCTATTGAAATAAAATTCTGAATTTCTAATTGTATCCTGTTCTATAGGGACATCCATAAATTACGTCAGTAAAATATGGGATTTGAAGGGTTTGAAGAAGTTTGACAAATGTTGACATGGGAGAGGGGGAAGTTAAAAATAAATTGACGTCAACAATGTTACTTTTTTTTAATAAATATAAAAAAGAGGAAATAAATAGGAAACCCAGTTGAGTTCTTGACATTAAAATGAGCACTCTTCAAAAATAAAAATATCAATAGAAAAATAGAAATTGAATAAAATTCTCTAGGTTCTTAACTTATATTAATACTATTATAAGAAAAAAAAATTGTTTGACATAATTATGTTAAGGGGGTCACTGGAAGTTTGACAATGGGGAGGGGTTTAAAAGTTGCCAAAAAATTGAGGACATAAATTAACGTCTCTTATGCATTCAAATTTATCGAGTATATTTTTATTGAAAGTACTTTTAAAAATATGAATTTTTAAAACGTCGCACAAGTTGATTTGAGATTCGAGATATTTTTTTAATATTCTTTAATTGATATTCAATTTCAATCGATTCATTCTTATTTTGTGGGGTTTGAAATAATTTCTGACAGTGTAATTTATGTCAAACATCCTGCTCGTGACGCACTATCGAATATAAGTTAGAAAACCAAAAAACTGATTTAATCATTACAAAAATACTAATAAATATTCAAGGATATTTCAATATGATTATATCAAACAATTCTTACGTAATCAGCATTATCAATATTTTGAAATATAATATGTCAAAGTCTATGAAGGCTTGACATCGAATATTACATTAAGTTAATGGGAAAATGAAAAATTAGTTTAACATATAGAGCAGTGACTGTATTGTAGTGAAAAGTTATAAATTTATTAAGATAATTGCCTTACGACGTATATACTATTTTGTGTAAAAAGTTCCGGAACAGTTTTGGATTACAATTTCAATATATAGAATGACAATGAAAGCAAACACGATTAACCAACCGTTTTATTCAAGCAATGGTAATATACTAGGTCCTGTAAAAAGAGTTTATTAACTTATAACTTCCATGTATGCAAAGTGCTTTGTAAATTCAATTGCTGCTGCTGCCCGGGAACTTTTTACACGACCTAATATTCATAAAAAACATAAGATGATCAAAAACAAATATAAAATAAATTAAAATACTTGGCGAGATACAAAGAATAAAATGAGGAGTAAAGTAAACCGAATTACACAACAAAATGCCACAAACAATGAATTCCAAGGAAGAAAATAAAAACTAAAAGCGAAATGAAATATTTATTTGAAAATAATAGCATGTCAAATCCGAGGCATGTTTGAAAGCAGGAAATTCTAAAGAATTTAGGGAGATACATAATAGAAAGTTATTTGTTTAAATATTGTGAAATAAATACATTTCGTGAATATTATTTCAAACTGTAGTAATTTTAAAATATAATAATAATAGTTTTTTATAAACAACATTAAAAAGGTTTATATGATTTAAATTAAATAAAATTTAACTCCAACAAATCTTCCCCACATATTTTCAATAAATAATTTTAGATATATCATAAATCATACTTTTGGAGTTTAAGATTTAAAATCTAAATTTGGAAGAGGTAAATTTTTCCGACTTTGAAGAGTTCCAATAGATGATTCCTAGTTAAATATTAATTTTGTTTGTTTTTAATCAATTTTAATGTTAAAACGATTTAATAACAATTTGCTGTGTAGATTTTGAGTACGATCGAATAAGTGCTGAAAGTATTTTTTTTATCTGTTTTTTTGAGGGGAAATGGAAAATTAGAAAAAAATGACCTCTTTTAAACAATAAATTTTATTTATATTATTAATTTTACTGTCATTTAATAAATAACAATAAATTATAATTTTTAGAAAAAATTAACTAGAACTTCCGGTGCATTCATTTTTGGGAAACATTATTTACATAATGATATCATCAAAAGTTGAATGATATTATATTTCATTCTATGTTTTGTTGTGTCAGAAAAGTAACTACTAAAATGAATTTCTCAGAGATTTATTAAGAATACAAATGTCTTTTATATAAGACAAAGTTATGAAAAAATAAATACAAATTAATTGATGACATCAATAATTTCATGATGGAAACAGTATTAAGATAATTTAAAATTTTATTATAATCAAGAAAATATTAATACAACTTATATTTATATAAACTGTTTCCATCTAAAAACTTTTCTTTTGTCAATGGCTGAATCATTTATTTAAATGATTCCGTCATCGACAAAAGAAAAGATTTTAAAGTTTATCAAAACAAACCTCCGCCAAGTCAAATGTCGAAAATACAAAATTTAATAATTAAGTTTTTATGTATTTATTAATATTTTTTCTGAAATGCTAATTAGATTTTAAAATATAGCTTTTATTTTTTAAAAAATTTTAAATATTTTATTCTAATTTGATAAATTTATAACATTTATTTAAATTGAATGAATAAATTTTATTTTTTAAAAAAAATTTAAAATTTTTTATTCCAGTTTAATGAATTTATAATGTTGGTAAATCTAATTTGAAAAATATTTTGGAAATTTGTTTAAATAAATATATTTGTTGACTACAGTTGATTGAAAGAAAATATCAATCACAGAATAAGAAAAGAAAGCGAAAGTCTAGTTAAATTTTGGTTATGAGTGATCAGGGTCATTTATCGATAGAAATATTTCATATTTTATGAGTAAAAATTGCGGAAAATTGCTAACATAGTTATTTATTTAAATTTTACTAAACTTATATTTAATATGTAGCATTTTTTTATTCATCCCTTTCCTCATCTTCAGTGATCTTCAAACACTTTAGACATATTTTGGTGAAAATGCGAAACTGATAGATAACATATATTATTTGTTATCCCTCTTCCATTATTAAAAGGAATGAACTATATTCTCACAATGATAGACCACGAAACCACATGGCATGAAGCAGTTTCAATATGAAGCATTTCTGCAGATAAACGTCACGACAGATTTATTATTTACTTGGTTTTCCCCTTACTGCATACTTAACCACATGATCAAAGAGCAATGAACACAATTTGAGGTTAACAACAGTAGTATAGTTGAAAATTTATTAGCGGTTTAAAAGTAAATAATTTAATAATATTTATAATACTATTTAATTCAAATGAAATGATTACTTCTATTAAAAGAGTTTTAGAAAGCATTTGTAGCACCTTCAGAGAAATTGATTTGTAACGATACAATTGATTTTTCTAGAAAAAACACTTTTTACATATATTTACATTTAAATCCAAATATTATAAAAATAAATTATTTTTAATAAATTTGATGAAGTAAACTCGTAAGTTTTCATGCATAATTAAGAATAAAAATAACATTTATTTAACCAATAACATTTTTTTTCAATTATAACTCTGCCTCATTAGATCCATAGAAACATATAAAAATTGTAAAATTATCAGATATATTTAGTATGAAGAGTTCGAAATCTTGAGCCATCTATTGTAGTATAATTCTTTCAAGATATATTATTATGTATTTTATTTAGTTATGGGGAAATGAGCTTGAACTACTTACACTTCTATTCGAAATCTATTATATAAACATTTCCCTCTAGCACTTGACCACTTTTGCCAGGCAACATTAGAACTATGTCAAAAAAGTGGCCACAAACAAAAGGTGAGCTTGCTATTAGAACTGTTAATTCCATAGCGCATCACCTTGTCTGCACATTGCGGATAGAATGCATATATTCGTCTCTAACTCTCCTCTCTTACCTACATCATTTGACTATCTAACTTAACATTCGAAATTATTTATCGGAACAGGGGTCCCTCATATAAAATTGAGAATTTACTACACCACTCAGGATAAAAATATTTTTCTGGTTTTCAAGATGTTGATAAATGAAATTTTAATGATAATTCTGATTTAATAGAAATTATAGTTTCTTAAATTTGTATGAACATATTTCGGAAAGAAATAATAATGCTGAGGGTTTGATCAGACAAAATGTTGAATGTATTTTCGATTAATCATAAATTAAAAGGAAAAACAAATATTAATATTAATCAAAAAGGAAAAAAAATATTATTACTAATCAAAATAACCTAATAGCACTAATAATATTTCAAAAATGGATTATTTTAAAATTAAATATTACTGCACTTTGAATAAGATTTTGATGGTACCATGAAGGTATAAGAACTATAAAATAAAATATTATCACAAATAGTATAACAGCATATTAATTAACTTATTAAGATAAGCCATGTATTAAATTATTAAGATTAACTATTAATTACAATAAATATCACAACATGTATTTATTTAAAGTTATGCAATATTTTTAAAAATATTTCATATTAAAATTGTTTATTAAAGTCTTTCAGTTTATTATTTGTGCTTAGTTAAAATATTAATTTACAAGTATATTTTCTTAAAATTAAATTTTATATATTTTTTAATATAATTTGATTGCGATTATAATTGGTTAATTTGCTTAAATATTCTTATTTTCATTCAGTTATTGTTAATGTAATTTCCATTCTGAAGAAGATTGATAACCAATCGAAATATATAATTAAATGCTAGATAGAATATATCGTTGGCGTTTTTCAATTATTAAAACTTCGCCTTCTTTCTTTGAGCATATATTTTATAGTAAATATTAGGAATTTCTCAACCATGGACTATGAACTCTATAAGGTACATAGATCAATTCTCAGAGGTATATAGAGATCCAATTAAAACAATCATTTTTAATAATTTTATAAAAATTAAAATGACATTTAATACATCCGATATAGGTGTAGTAAAATTATTTCATTTAAGAATGATGACATGGTGTTCGAACCCTTTTGAAAACCACTTTATGTAATTACATTACAAGACTCTTTATAGTCGATAAAATATTTTACATAGTTTACTTATATAAGATATAAGTTTTGTTTAATTGTGCAATAAGCTTTTTTTGTGATTCGTGACTAGGTAAATGTATATTTTAAATTTTACTGTTTTATATTATATTATAATTTTATTTTATGTGTCTTTCAAAATATACTTTTTTATTATAATTTAAAACCACTTAAAGTTTATTTAAAATAAAAGATGTATATATTTTAAAAGTATATTTGTTCTTGATGGGATATTTTGCTAACCTAGTAAACCAAATGGTAAAACAACATTGATAAATATTTGTTTAGAATTTCTACAATTTACTGCCAAAAAATGACAATTTATGGAATGAGATAAAACAAAACAGAATAGTTATATACAAAATTTCAAAACGATAATTTAAAATAAATGCAGTAAAAATTTTAGTGAAAACGTATTTTTACCTGCAAGTTTTTGAAACAAAAATTCTAAGTTGTCATTTACATAATTAATTAGTTATAAAAATATAGAATAAATTACGAAAAATAAATTTCACATTATTTAATTTTTTTCGAAAATTTTTGATATTCATTTTTCTAATAATTCCTATACAATTCATTATGAAATCAGTTAGAAATTTTGCCATTACTAGCTGCAAAATTGGAGGGAGCATTTATTTAATTTCGATTATCAAATAATCCATTTCAAATTCTTGGAGAGTAGCTATTTTATTATATGCGTTTTGGTTTTCATTTAAAATTCATTATTTGTTTTCAAAGACGCTTGAATTTTTTTTAATTTTAAAAAAATATCTTATTTTTAAAATTTTTATAACTTTAAAAATAATGTGCATAAATTTTTAAATATTTATGAAAAGTATATATAGCCTTTCTCATTTTTATATTTAACTGTAGCATATCTCAAAAAGTGGCGGCTCTGCATCACCCACAAACAAAGTACGAAAACCGATTTTTATTGTAGAATGAGCGAATTATTTAAAAAGTGTTTCAATGCCAGTTTTACGCAGAAATATATGGGTCAATCCCTGATAAATAAACTATCAACTTATGAATTGACATGTTTTATAGTATCACTAAACATATTAATAAAAAACTTCCAGCGCTAATTTTAACTGAACCGGCAGTAAGCAACCTAGATCTAGTTCGGAACATTTCGTTGTTATCCGTGTACTTTTTCAATTGCACCAAACAAATAGACGGGTAGCAGTTGATGTGACAGCTCTGTTCTGTAAAAACGGGTAGTGCCGGCGTATTTCGTTAAGCGAGTAAGGTCAATCTTGTTTTTATTTATTGTTTATTTAGATTTTTGTTTTATTTCGTTATTGGAAAGTAATTTTTTATTTTTTTTAATTGGAGGTATTGTTTTATATTTTCTTTACTTTTTATTCATAACGATCGGTCACAGAAGTTGTAAAAAACCGTGCTGAGAATTACCGTAGAATTTATTAAAAGAATTAAATTTACAGCTTTGAATGATTCTTTATTTTATGTAAAAAATTTCCGTTTCCATTTATGTATTTTGTTTTATTTATGCAGCACCCCATTTAAAATATACACGAGCTCAAATATATTTGTAAATAAATATATATTAGATATTCAAAAATACTTAGTTTTGACTTCATAACACTATAGATGTCACTAAAATTTAATAACATTCTGACAATAAATTATTGTAATTAAAATAAAATGAAGAATACCATGAAAGAAATCGAAACGTTCAATTATAATGCATTATACAATTCAAAGGATGTTTATTCATAATATCCTGTCGAAGGAACTTTTATGTTTAATAATTAAAGTAACGTAATATATGCTGATATTGTTTACAAAGTTATTTTAAATATTACGGTTGCAAATTAATCACACTAAAAAGACGAAGAAAAAGGAAATTATAAGTAAATACATAAATAACTATTATAAATATTTGTTTCTTACTACGCAGTTTCATTAAAGTAAATAATTTAGCGTGGTGACGGAAGGGCAGAAGGCAAAATGTGAAATAAAGCTATTTTATTTGTTGGGGTTGTCGGTGAATTCAAAAAAGAATTATTGTCAATCTGACCTTGCTTAATTTCTGTTTCAAATTTCTCTTTAATTTCTTCTTGTATTTCTTTGTCCTTTGCAAATTTTTGTTTTTTGATTCCAATTGCTCTTCCTCTATCATCCAATAATACATACTGATGTCAAATAGAATTTCTGATATCTTCTAACGCTAATTCCCTTTGGGCCTCTATAATCACTGACAGCTGTCCAGATAAATCATTTTTTAGAGGTGCCCTTTCCCGGATTCCCAAACAACATTTCTTCCCTTATCTTGTAAGAAGTTTCGAAATAACGTGCAAATTTTCCTTTTGTTTTTGTTTTCCGAAATTTGCACTTGTTAATTATAAATGACCTTTTATTTAATTGTCTGTTTTTATTGATTTTCTCTTATTCCCTTCTCGTTATTCGACATTTCTTTTTCATTCCATTTTTATTAAGCTCCAGAACCACATCTTAATCACTTATCCTTGTTTTTCAATCATTTAACATGTTTATTAATTATTTTACTCTATTATTTAGGTATCCTCAACATATTTAAATCATTTTTTGGCTATTTTATTTGTTATTTTTATATTACAACAGCTGTAGAAGCAAAAAGTTGCGATTTGTAGAAATTTAACCATTCTAATAAATATATGTTCTGTTTATGCGGCCAGTCTTATGAAATTTGGATCTCGCATGCAAAGAATTATTCTATGATGTCGACTTAATTAATTTCAATAAAGTTTTATCACATTTTCGGTTTAAGTAATAATGATGGAATGATTACATGAATTTGAGTATTTAAAAAAATTTGTGTTTTCTTATTTTTTTCTGTGAATTATTAGTACATTGCTGGGCCAGACTTGGTTTTTGTATGCAAGTTTCACAAATAAATCGCTGTCTTACACAAAACATACTATATCTTAAAAATATGAAATAAAATGAATGTAATTATAATCATATTTTTAACGTGCTGATATGCGCTGTATGATGTCAAAAATCTCTCCTACGCGACTTAATTGTTGAAAAAGAATAGATAATATCCTGAAAGTCAAGGCTTTGAACGATTTAAGATTCAATATACATCAGTGTTAAGCTGCTAAGTCTTTCTAGGTTCATAGTTTATTTAACAGCATTTTTAATACGTTTGAGATGACTGAAGGATCATTACTTGCTTCCGTTGGAGTTGGTTTTATTGGTGTAAAAATATACCAAATCGTCTAGAACTTGAATCCAAATTCTATTTTCTTTTTCTGTAAATTTTTTGTACATTAGTTTTTAAGTGTTTTGTTGAATCGCTAGATAATAGGATTGTGTGATGGTACTTGTGTTCTTTTATCCGGTTGATTGAATGTCGAATAGATTTTAATATCATTTTCCTCTAAAAATCTTGAAATAATTTATTGTAGAATTCTTTACTATTATCAACATCTAATTTATTAGGGATTCTATTCGGATTTGATTCAAATAAATTTTCAAAAGCCTCTTTAATTGTTTCGCTTTTTTATTTAGTAATGGAATAGCCCAAACATATCTGCTGTATGAATCGAAAATAATCAAAATATATCTAAAGTTGTATTATTTTTAGAATTAACTGTTTCAATTAAATCTGCAGACCAAATATCGTCTTTATCAAAGACTTTGACTTTTAAATATTTTTTTATTATTTTGATATTCTTTATGTAGTTCATTCGCTAGAGTATTATTTTGATTGTCTGGGTTTGTTGGTATTTCTCCACCTAACATTATCTTAGCTTTCATTGCTCCTTTTGCAATAGCTCTTCAAAATTTTTCTCCAAAGGTTGGGTCTTCAATTTCATTTAAATCTTGAATAGAATCAATACATTCTTTTTTTCTTGAACGAATATCTTCTTGTCGATACGCTATATCATGTTTTAAAGCCAATGTATCAACTCTATTTATTGGCTCTTCTCTAGGTTTAGGATTGTCATTTTCATCGATGCGAATATTGAGTCTTGTTCCTGGCTGAACATCTCTCAAGTTTCCAAAAGAGCTGGACTATATCTTAAGGAATCATCAATACTGATTAGAGTTTTCATCCCCACCAACGTTTAGTCTCTAAACAATCTCCATATTCTAATCATAACGAACGTAGGAGAAATTCTGCAGATTGTCCATTGCTTCATTCTTCATCGTTTTTACCATTGAGATCGGTCATTACCCAAGTTCCTTCATTAATTTCTCTAATGAAGTGGTAGATGAAGACTTTAGGAGTTTCTCGCAATTTGAAGGTGTTGCATTTACTATTTAATTTTTTAAAGTAATTTTACTACACTGAAGAATTTTTGTTATTGAATGACCTTTAAAGAAAATTTTATATCAATTAACTATCAATTGAATATTTGAAGTAAATTTATCTTTTAAGAATATTTGCATGAAAATATTTGAACAAATTTATAAGCAAATATAAATAGATTAATAACATTTGTGAGGTTGTGCCGAAAATTGGTGAATACCTTAAATAAATCTAATTCATAGTCAAAAATTTTATAGAAAATATTATGTCACTTATAAAGAAATCAGAGGTGAAACACAAAAAATTCCTTATAGGATTAATATTAATTATTTAATTCTACCAGAACAAAATGACTACATTATCGAAAAAGGTAAATTAATACAGATCTTAAATAATTGAATATTATCAAAGTCAAATATTTGTTTTTATATTTTGATAATATTTATAAATGTTGAGATTATATTATTTTAATTGTTATAATCATTTATTTGCAGAAAACCTTACTAAAAAATGAAAAGTTTTTAATAGAATTTAAATATAACCTGCACGATTTCAGATAAAATATTTGCCATTTCTTCATCCGAGACCTTTTCCTGAATGCTAACAAATGTTTGCCACCACAGAGAATATTTGTTCTTTATATCATCCATAAACATTTGTTTGATAAGTGGTAAATCCTTAATTATTTAAATGTCAATATAATTTTATTTATATTTTATGTAATTCATCGTGCAACTTATAAAATAAATGTTAAAAAAAGTTATAAATAATTATAGTTCTAATAATATATATTTGAACAAAACAAATAATTATATATATATATATATATATATACAAAAATATTTTATTAATTATATAAGCTATTGTTAATTATATTTTATTTAATAAAATTTGAATTATAATATTGTGAGTGAAACATAATATTTAAACAAATATATTGTTACAATATTATCACATTCTTCTCCTCTAGGTTTTGAATCTTACCGGAGGTCGAGTTTATCTAACACATCTGGTCATTGTTTTTTGTGGTATTTCGGTATCTGTCGTTTTTTATTCTCCGATATTAGGAATTGAGGAATTATTAAAATTTTCTTCATTAAGAGTGTCGTCATGTATGTTACAACTCTTTTTTTGATTCAACAACATCCTTTTCGGTGATTTCTATTTCAGAAGGAGTTAAATGTCTGGTTGAAACGGTATCTATCTTCCCGCTTGGGTGTTCGATCCTGGTAAAAAAAAGGCACAAAGTTTCAATTAATTTTACCTTTTCAACTATAAAATCATTTTATGCTCTTGCAAAATCTTTGTATAATATAGGATTTCCTGGATTCGTGAGGAATGTTGGATGAGGCGTACCAATAACTGAAGACCTCAAAAATATAAAAATTCTTGAATGAGAGTTGTGTTCGTTGCGGTTGAAAGTAGAATACGTATGGCATTTAGTGACAAGTCTAGCACTCTTTACCAGAATGATTTATCCAATTTTAGCTCTTTTAACGTGAGAATTATGGTTTTATAACAGTACCATTTGCATTTTCACATTTTCCGTTACCTTGTGGTCTATATAAACTTGACCTAATGTTTACGATTCCGTTTGATGAAGGTAGTTCTTGATTTCTGTTGAGTTGAATTGAGTCCCTCAATTGAAGATGGAGTTTCAAATATGTTAATAGACGACTAAGATGTTTGATCACTGCACTGGTACATATGTCTCAGCATTAAAATCCAAATGGGTATCTAGAAAAATTTGTCGACTATTACCGGGTATTTATTCTTGTATTCTGATGCGATTGGACCAACAGAGTCCAAAGAGTCTTTTCCAGACTTGATTTGATGTTATTTGGGTACCTATTGTAGGCTTTAAGAACTTTGGTTTGAGTTCATTGAATATTTCGCCTTTACTAGTTATACTCTATTTTATAAGTTGATTATAATAAGTTCTTTTGTTTACAACAGTGCGCCATTCTTGTGATTCAAGGATGAATACGAAAGCGCAGCGTGACAATGCATCAACTGTGATGTTCAATATGTCCAATGTTTTAATCTGGACGTTCGATCCTCCATATACTTGTTTTTTCGTTTGTGATTTAGTACAGTGATTCTTATTAAAAAGGAATGAAACAACGTTTTGGTGTATTCATCTATTGCCAGAGCTTCCCTTTTTACTATAGAGTGCTATTTTTTTGAAACTTTTAATATTCGAAATTATAATGCTACTTTTCTTCTTTTCTGGGATGTTATTGATTGAATACACGCTTCTGATAATCTACTGCAGTTTTAGGTTTATGCGACATTTACTGATAATTTGCATGCGACCTGAACAGTTCGGGATCCATTTCGCATAGTAGGCAAAGAAGCCTATAAGTCTGTCAAGTGGTTTGAAGTTTTTTGGTATGGAAAGTCCAATAATGGCTTTAATCGAGCTGGGTCAGGTTTGAACGAATTATTCTCTATTAGGTATCATAGAAATGATGAAATATTTGAATTATAGAAGCTTTTATCTCCATTTAGTGTTAATCCAAATTCTCTAGAAGCTTCTTTAAACATTTCAGGTTTTCGTATTGTTTTTCTTTGAATTTTCTTTCGATTATCATATTGTTAAAGTTTCTGTTATTCAGTCTGTACTTTTCGTTGAAGTCTGAAAACCATTTTTCGCAATCTTTTAATCGGATCATCAATGCGAGGCATTGGGTATGCATCTTTTGGAGTAACTGTATTGATAATATTCGAGTAGTCAAGGACGAGTCTTTATTTGAGATTATTTAACTACAAAACACTAGGCTCTTCATGGGCAGTGACTTTGAGAGATATTTGCTTCAGTTCTGATAAATATTTCTAAATTATTTCATTATCTTCTTGTCTCTTGGCTTTCAGTTTATAGCACATCATTAGGCTAGTATACTTCTTCAGAAACTTAAAGTCTATGACTGACATCGCGTTCTCAATGTTTTGATATCCTGAAATTGATAGGTATGTTGAAGGACCGCATGAAAAGAGAAGAAAATTAAAATTGTCTTCTTCCTTGGATTTTTTTGAGGAATATTTCCGTCATGTATTTCCAAAATAGGTTATGACATTCGATTGGATCATTTGGAGTTGCTGTTGGAATATTTTTGAATCCATAAATTTTTATTATATAAAATTGTAATAAAAAGCACTAAGTAATTTTTTTAATAAAAATATGAATTATAATATTGTGAGTGAATCACAATATTTAAACAAATATATTGTTACAATTTTATTACAATAAGCTATTATTTTCACCACCTTTTGGGATAATAATATTTAATTTATTATATATTTTTATGTAAAATTATAAAGTAAAATTTAGACCAACAGTTTAAAAAGATTTAAAGGTAAAAAAATGCAAATATAAAATAAATTACTAATGAAAAAAATAAAAGATTTTACTGATAATTTTAAAATGTTTAAATTTAGTTATCTAAATAAAAACTGTAGTAATATTATTGTTATGAATATTTTTTCACTAAAAATAGTAATCATAATCAATAAAATAAATAATATTACAAAATATAATAATAAATATTAAATACTATATTTAGAATTGTTTATTTTAAATACGATATTTAGAACTATGTTTATTTTAGTAGAAAATTAAGCAGGCTATAAACATTAGATTTCAGTTATTTAAGAGATAATTATTGGCGATTACTAAGAGGTTAAAAGTTTAAAAAAACTTTTGTTAAATGAAAGAAATAAGTTTCAAAAGCTAAATTTTTTAAAGTTTAAGATAATAAAAGTTTAATTAATAAACTTTTATGCAAGGAAACTATTAACATGTAACTCACTAGTCAGCTTAAATAATTAAATAAATTTAAGTAATTCAATCCACGTCAGATATTTAAACAGCTCATTCGTCCTTCTTATAGAGTGCCTTACAAAGAGTACTAAACTAGCAGAGTCTGTGGTTTCGTGGGGCATATCTGTTTTAAATCAATCCTCAAATAAGATTATTAAATACACTGTCTAAACTCTTAACACATTTTGTACAATAGTAGTTGAAAAACATATATTATTAAAGTGTAAGTAGTGAACCAACTTAAAGTGGGTCACTAAAGGTTTTAATATTAGTTGTTCGTATTGATTGTATGTAAAATAATTTGATCTTAATTAACTTGCCGCAATATTTATATATATAATTTCAATTATCAAATTTCGGAAAGTTCTCAACATCAGCAACGCTAATGAAACTCAAAAGATATTTGAACTACTCACTTTTATTCTTGTGAGAGGAAATCTTTGTTAAAAATATGTAAATTTATTTCGTATAGTTGTGCAGGCTATTGGCTTCAAAACCAATTTTATGATCAATTTGCTTTCAAGAATCTGTCAAAAGTATTGAAGCTTTATAAAAAACGCATGAATTCACAAGGACACACACACACACACATATATATATATATAACCTCATTCATCTCATGCATCCTCTTAATTATGCTTGAATATGTGCTTTTAATGTAAATATAGAAATTACATTTTTGTACTTATTTCATTGTTTTTTGTAGGTGGCTAGCGACAACGTTACGGATTTCATATTGATTCTTGACTGGTAAAAGTTTTATAAATCCTGGTTTATAAATAATGAAAATTTATTATGATTTTGTTTTCAACAAGTCTTTATTAGATTATATTACATTTATTTACTCTTTTATTTGGTGTCAGTATTTTATGTTAAGTCTTTAATCCCCATCAACATCTATAAATGAAAATTCACCATTTCGATTCCCGAATAAATAGATTCGACATGACAAGACTCTTTCAAAATATGAGAAATCGTTTCCAAACTGCCTCGAACTGCCGACTCCACAGTTATTGGAAATATAAGGTCCGGATTTCTCACAAAATTTGACCAAACTTGATGAATATAACTAAAAAAAGTAATAAAATTTCAATTTAATAAATCAAAAATATATTACCAATTACTTTTCCATAAATTAATTAAGTCAGTGTCAAAAATAAAAAGAGATTTAGCGATTTCGTCGTAGAGAGAAAATATATAGAAGATGGATTTCATATTAGTGAGATTCAATTGAGATTCTTCTTCAATTTGAGTGGGGGTAGACAAATCTGTACTAATTAATTCTTCGAAAGAATTTGTATTAGACATAGGAGAAAACGTATTATAATTCTCAGAAGGCGGCTTCCAAAGTGTGATTGATTGAATGAAGCCATCAATCAAAGGTAATAAACTTTTCTTTAAAGATACAAAATAAATTTAAATATAGTAATATAATAATAATAACGATGATGATAATAATAATGATGATGATAATAATAATAATAATAATAATAATAATAATAATAATAATAATAATAATAATAATAATAATAATAATAATAATAATAATAATAATAATAATAATAATAATAATAATAAACAATATTTAAACAATTAAACCTTTGTAGCCATTAGCATAAATAAGTAAGCGTCTTTATTTGTATTTTCTCTAATTGGATTAAACAAAAGTTTTGTTTTATTATCTCTAGCATTGTTAGATTCATTTTCTAAAATTAATATTAATATAATAATTTGAACAAAGTATTTATAATTAACAATAAAATTTATAATAAAATGAGATTATAATTATGTAAAAGATTTATAATACGTAAAAAGTAACTAAGATAATTTACAGTTTATTAAAATAAGTAATTTAGAATATGAATACAAATTTATTCTATATCAAAATACATTTATTATTGTTTATCTGAGTTATCATAATTTCTGGATGGATAATTTTAACTGTCAATATAATTTGAAACAAAAGTTCGAAAATGTTGTCGTAGTCAATTGAATTGTCAGTTAATTGAATTGCATTTTAATTATTTAAAAATTTAAATTAGATAAAGTAACATTTATCTGTTATGAGTAGTACAAATTCTCGAAAGGTATTTGAATATAATTCAAAACATCATAGAGCTATTAATCAATCACCCGTTTTTGCTTATTTTGGATACCAAGGATTTAATACTGATTCTAATTTAGTAGATGAACGTAACCAAATTAATTTTTTACGCTTATTGATGACGAATAAATGGAAATTGGTGAATATCGAATGAGATATTTTTTGGAATTAAGAAACACTTCAAGAAACAGGGTTCAGCGAAGAGGAGTAGATATGAATATGTCTGAAGCGAATCTGAGAAATAAAAAAAATAGAGTGAATAAAAAATTCGGTTTTTGCATTGTTTTTATTATTCTTTTAATTTTTTAATATTGTATGTATTTAAGTTTTTTAAATAATTAAAATGCAATTCAATTAACTAACAATTCAAATGACTACGACAAAAGTTCGAAAATGTTACCTAATAAAATCACTTTTAAAGTAATAGTAGTTTTATTTTTGCCATATGTATACTATATCATAAATTCTATGTTTTTTATTCAATCATATTCCATTTGATTTTTGTAAAATTGACATTTTTGTATTTTAATAGAATGAAATTGCAATTATTCTTTAAATCTAAAATTCATAATTTTATTTTCTAAATTAATTAAAAAACGGTAAAAAAACTCGTAATAAAAGCTAAACAAAATTCGGGAGTTTGAGTTTAAATTTCTACAAATGGCAGACATTGCAATACAATTGTTTAATTAATTGTTTTTAATTAAATCTCACTTAGAGTCAGATTTCTCATTTCACTTTGTTCTACCAAAAATACAATGATGAGCAGTTGGACACCTTTCTGAAATCTCTATAAATCTCTTCGTATTAATGTTAATGGGGATTTTTTCAAAGTCTCTTTCAAACTCAAAGGACCCCTTCAACATTCATATCAAGTCGAAACCACATAATTATTTCAATAAAAAAAGCTCCTAGTAAGTGAAGTATTCTATTTTAAAATATTTTTGTGATTGTAAACAATTTTTCTAGATTTTGAAATAAATATAAATACTTACTGTTACCAAAATTTGTTTCGTTTGGAATTTGCAAATGGATAGCAACGTCATTGTTTGGTTGAAAATTTCGTTTATTAACTGGAGAAAACCCTAAAAAAATAATAATATATTTTCATTCATCAGCTCAAAAAAATTAATCTAAAGCTAAATTACTGAATGAAAGCATTAATAAAAAAAATATTTTCGTTTTTATTTTTGAATTAAATTTAAATCTATAAATGGTCAAATTAAATATTATATAATTCTAAAAATAAATATATAATGAACGTGAATATTTTTGTCAATATTAAAATTAGGTTTTTAGATTATTCACTACAAGTAGTTTGTTTACATCAGTCTCGGGCAACCCGTGTGCCGCCAGCACCCTGAGGTGACACGAAAACGCCTATAGGTGCCGCGAGAAGTTATGAAAAATATTTAGAATTGCTAAAGTTTTCCAAAAATTTCAAAATGATTGAAAATTACTAAATTTATAATATAAACTTTATATTATAAGCTTTATAATATAAAGTGTTTTTTTTAAAAATATTAATTAGAATCTAAGATGGACAGATTTGTTATTAGAAAAACGCAAGTGAGAAGAAGGATAAGCCAGATGAGAAAAACGATGATAAGGCGATTGTATCATCAAAAGAACAAAACGAAAATATTAGGATAAATATCTGCAATATGGATTCATCGCATTAGAAAACGATCCATTGCTACCGTTTTGTCTCATTTGTGCAAAACATTTCAGCAATGAATCGATAAATCCAAGCAAACTAATTCGACCTCTCGAAGCAAAACATCGTGAACAAAAGAACAATCCAATCAGTTATTTCGAAAACTTAAGATCGAATCTTCAAATCCAAGCAAATAAATTCAAAAAATACGTAACGACATCTTATCAAGCACAAATCGCAAGCTATCATATTGCTCAACTCCATGCAAAGAGAAAAAACCCACACTGAAGAGAAAAATAAATAATAATAATAATAATATCAATAATAATAATAAAATGAATTATATTAATATTAATATTAATAATAATAATAATAATAATAATAATAATAATAATAATAATAATAATATAAATATATATTAATAATAATAATTATAATAATAATTATAATTATGTTAAAAATAACACCACATGTAAAAATATACAATTCACACAACAATAAAAAAAATCATTAAAAAACAACTAAAAAACTTTATTAATTCATATTTAAAAGATATAAATAAAAATATTACAACTAAAATTGATTAATAGATTTTATTTTATTCAATAGTTGTTTGCGAAATGTGGATGTCGAAATCTGTATTCTTTTCGAAAATCTGGATCATCGTCGTCTTCCGAGAAATGTGGCTGAGAAATTTGATCATACATTTCATCCATTGTTTATATACCCATAACCGTGTCACCCACATTATAATGCCCATAGGCTAAACTTTTATTTTTCTCAACCCAATACCTCTTGTCATCATTATTTGTTAAGGCTATTTTATATTTTTAATTGTAAATAATTGACGGTTTTTACTTGCAATTCGAGATTGTGCTACTGAAATCATCGAAATATTATGATAACAATCAAGATACGATTGATGTTTTAAATCAGTACCCTTCAATGTTATTCCTTTAGCCTTGTTGCTCACTGTATCACCCAAAAGACTATAGTATTTAGGCCTTAGGCATACCCATTCCTTATATCTGAGCCCTTTACTCTCATCTTTGAATTTACCAATGACAGAATCTAGAGCTCTTGAATATAATTCATGTGCTGTATCATAATTCGATGTATCCAGTAGGTTATCTCATATCATAGATGGTAAAAGGATATTTAATTTACACCCTTTAATTTCTAGAAAAAATGAATCAGTGTCACCTGCCGGAAATCATCCAGTTTATCTTGAATAGATATTGGTATATCTAAATCAACTTCTACTATATATCCATATGGAAGTGAATCTAGATCGTTGGATTCACAGTCATTTAATAAATTATTTACATCAATCTGATCTATAACCCAAGATAATTCACCTTTAGGTAGTTTTTGGCTAAGAGCTCAAACATATAAATATTTAATGCCAATGTATAAAAGTTCAGTATTCTCATTTTTTAACATAATGTTTGTTTACAAATGTCAAACCCCCTCGTATACCACATTCAAAGAAATTATACATTTCCATGTCTTGGATCAGTTCAATGGGTTCATCTAAAGTCATCAGAGCTGAATAGGAAGATATACCAGGAATGCCTAAAAAATTCAATGGTTCAAGACAATTATGTGCTAAAGATCTTGTTCGAAACTGTTGGAAAAAGTCAGCTAAAAGAAAAACATCAAGTTTAAGATATATCATCATATAATCACAAAGGCTATTACAGTTGGTTTCCCTCCATATAACTTCAGCCATAGAATATTCATCCTCAGTAACACCATCCCAAATTGGTGGTAATTGGAGAGTTGAATGAAGAACTTCCAAACTAATGGCAATGTCATAAGGGAAAATTCCTTTAATATTAACAATGGTTCCTCTAAATTCTGATTTTGTTATTGGTAAATCAGGTAAAATTTTAACCTCATCCTTTAAAGAACTATTTATGAATTGGCATGAATCAATAAATTTAACTGTTTGTTGGGGTTGCCGGTAAATTCAAATAGGAATTATTGTCAATCTGACTCCAAGCGTGCTTTTGAACAAACGTAACGAACTACAAACGATATAAACTTTATTGATTAATACACTTTATCTCCACTTTAAAATGACACAACGAATTATCTATCAATCACAATTTGGTGCTTATTACGACCCTTCTGGAAGAATAGCACTTTTCGGATCAATTGGAGTTTTCAATCACTTGACTACTGTGGTGGGTTTCTGAGATCGGTAACTCTGATTTAGTTGATTTGCTTTGCTTTGACCTTGCTGAATTTCTGTTTCAAATTTCTCTTTAATTTATTCTTGTATTTCTTTGTCCTTTGCAATTTTTGTTTTTTTGATTCCAATTGCGCTTCCTTTTTATACTCCATCATCCAAAGAATTTCTGATATCTTTTAACACTAATTCTCTTTGGGCCTTTATAATTACTGACAGCTGTCCAGATAAATAATTTTTTAGAGATGCCCTTTAATGGATTCCCAAACAACATTTCTTCCTTTATCTTGAAAGAGCTTTCAAAATAACGTGCAAATTTTCTTTTTGTTTTGGTTTTCCTAAATTTGCACTTGTTAATTATAAATGACCTTCTTTTATTTAATTGTCTGTTTTTATTGATTTTCTCTTATTCCCTTCTCGTTATTCGACATTTCGTTTTCATTCTCTTTTTATTAAGCTCTAGAACCACATATTAATCACTTATCCTTGTTTCCCCCAATCATTTTACATGTTTATTAATTATTTTACTCTATTATTTAGGTATTCTCAACATGTTAAACTACCTATTCTAGCAGATAAGGTTAGAAATTTTTCAGACGTAGTTGGAATACATGATATTTTCCAAGACTTAAAGTTACTCAGACCACATTTCAAGATATGATGAAGATCGTATCTTCTCAAGTTATGAAAAATAATTGGGAATTCATATCTTATTTGCCTTGAAAAATTACAAGTTGAGCAAGCTGCACCCAAAAATTTACCGTTAAAGGGGTCGTGATCTTTTACTGGATTTATCAAAGGTATCTTACAAAGATAACAAAACACTGCAGAATTGAAAGAAATAATATCTGTAGCTGTGATTATTATTTTCTTCTTATAATTTTTATAAAAGTATGGTAAAACAGTTTTCATACTAATGTCATCAACTTCTTTAAGAAAATGTATAACACAATCTAACCCTAAAAAGCTTTTATATGTTTCACCCCGATCAACAAAATATCTTTTCAAGCGATATTATAAAGTTAGATTAATTCTTTTAACATGTGCTGCTTTATATTTGGAAAATACTGAATAATGATTGATTCCTTTGATAATTTCTTTTACTTTACTATTATAAATTCTTTACCTAAATGTTATATTTATTTAACTTCATTAACTTATTTTTATTATTTACATAAATCTGTTTTTACATAAATCTCCGTCATCAAATAGGGCTTTTATAGCAACAGCCATTTCATTACCTGATTTAAATTTAGTTTGTATAGCACGAACATATTTACTAAATACATCAACACAAGTCAAAATATATTTATATCCTCTATTGATTTTTGAAAATGGAATCAATTCCATCAAATTCATTTGCCATAAATCAATAAAACCAAATGTTTTATAAGACCTCGTTGGAAATCTTTTTAACATTGGTTTATTAAGGGTATATGCTTATTGATTAGATAACCAATTGTGAGTTTCTTTCTTTGAAATAATTACTCATTTTTCAAGTTTCCTATTCCACCAAAACCATCTGGTTCTTTATGGTTCGTCCATATTGTTTTGAGATTTTTCTCCAATAATTTCTTTGATTTCACCTTTTTGTCATTGTTTACTTCATTATTACAACAAGCTATTAATATATTTAAATCTAAATTATGTTTATCCGGTAATGAATTCTTGGCGCCCATTGTATTCTATTCAAATAAATATTTTTAAGATGAATTTAATAACAAAATTGCACTTATCTCCGGTAGTACAATTGGAATTAATGTTCCTAAAAATCCACCCTGTTGTTTATATATTATTTTTCTCATTAAATTTCGATTTTTTGTGTTAACTAATGATAAAGCTTGTAATATATTCATTCTTTTATTATTTGAAGCTATTAACAATGCGTTAAAATATGGTAATGCAGTTTGTTTATAATTTAATCCAACTTTTATTTTTTTATTGATATTTTACTATTATTTGAAAGTTTTACATTAGGTCTAGCCTTTCTTTTCCTTGTATGTTTTTCTTTGTATTGTTTTTCTTTACATCTATTTTTTGTATCTTTCGTATTTACTTTTTCGTGTTGAACTATTATTTTATTAAATGACATTTTAATTATTACATGATTTCATTTTTGTTTATAAATCGTAACACCATCTTCATTGAAAATAGCTGTTCTAATAAGTAAATCATCAGGACATTGTTGAGTAAAATCAAAGAATAAATATCCATGGGGTATCTTTGTCGCATCTTGGAACGAATCAATTAAAACTCCAATATGTCTACTGATTTTTGAAAATAAATTATTAAAATCTTTTTTTTATTTGCTTCCTCATATAAATCATCGATAATAATAACATCACCTTTACGTAATCTAGATGTCCAAATTTTATCAAATCCATTGATTATATTCATTTTTAATTTACTAAACTGATCTTGAGTTATACCCTGCTCATCGTCAGCTCCCTTATGCCAATATATTTTATTAAATTTTGATTTAAACATATTTGACTGCAATAAGTTACAAAAAATATTTCCACTACCACTAGGGCTTACAATTTGATACACAGCGTCATTTCTTATTTCCATTTTATTAAAATTAATTTTAATAATATAATTGTTTATATTTTTTTAATTAATTGTTATACACAAATATTTATTATTTAAATTTTATTACATTCATTAATGTTGAGAAATATAAATTATAAAGTCAAATTTTTTGTAAAAAACATGAAATTTCAAATATAATTGAAAATAAAAATATAAAAATATAATTGGAAAATATTCAATTATATTTTTCAAATCGAGTAAATGTCGCATCATGGGTTGTAAGCAACCTCTTAAATTAGGTGATTTCAAATATAAGATATATGGTTTACAAATCCAATCAATTACAGTAACATTTGATATCGGATTTATATGAATTATCACGTAATGTTAAATGTATATTTGAACTAGAAATATTTCTGTCATTACGAATTCAAATATATGCTCCAGTTTGTGCAAATATCTTTTCAAGTGGGAAGGTTGTAATACTTGGGATAAAAACTTTAGATTATAATGCATATGTTGAAAATATTATATCAGAAGTTAAAATGTTAATCAATTAAATTTGTTTGTATTAGTTTTAATTTTAGTAATTTGAAATGTCGAAAAGTAAGAATATATTTTTTATTTTTAATATCCTAATAATCATATTTAGTTTACTTATTTGAAGTGATTTTAAAAAAGATACAAGAACTATTCCCAGGAATTAAAATACTCTGGATTATTGTGCACCAGTTACTCGTTTCAAAAATATATCGCTTTACCGGTATAAATATAGAGCAACTTCTAGAGATGCATTACGACATGGTATTAGGGTCAGGGAATAAATGCGTTGAAAATTGTATTGTTTGTAAAGAATCAATGAGAGTTTGATGTTCCAATGGATGTCCATGTTGTCATGTTTTCAAAAGAGATCAAACAGTACATACCCTAATTGCTGAAATGCGTAAAGCATATTATACCGATGTCCTTGATTTGAAATAAACTTTATAATCGAATGATTATTATTATTATTGATATTATTATTATTATTAATATTTTTATTATTATTATTTTTTAACGAAACTAAATATAGATCTTACTATAGTGTGACCATTATGCTGACATATAAAAAAAAATTTTAAATTTGTGCATTTAAAGAAAAAAAATATTTTTTATTCATTTAAACAAAAAATAAAAAAAATTTACCCCCATCCCGGGGTATGTCCAGGGCGCCGTTTTGTCACTACTTACAAAACTTTGCTTTATCACACCGAAGTTCGATGGCTGACAATTGGAAAAGTTTTGAATCGGTTTCTGTTTACGAAAGTTGAAATTCTTTCATTCATCGATAACGAAGAAGTTGATTTTTCATTCTTGAAAGAAAATATTTGGTGGTTACGAGTTTCTTTTTTGAGCGATATTTTCGACAAACTTAATGATATAAATTTGAAATTGCAAGGAGCTCAAGAAATCTTCATCACTATCTCCGGCAAGTTAAAATAATTTGATGAAAAACTGAGATTATGGAGTCTAAAAGTCAGCAAATCAATCTTTGGATCCTTTCCTACTGTTGACTTCAAAGATTCAAATCAATCAAGAAATCGAAGATACTTTAAAATCTTTGTCAAAATCATTTCTTAAGTACTTTCCTAATCTCAACATTACTGAATTGGAATGGGTTTTCAACCCATTTGCCGAGTTTAAGCCATCAATCTTGAAGGGGAGCTTGACAAAAACCCTGATTGATTTGAGAAATGGTTTGGTTTTCAAAAAACTCTTTGCCGAAAAAGAGATGTCTGAGTTCTGGATATCTTTAAACAACAAATTTCCACGATTGATCAGCAAAACAATAGAATTATTGTTGCCATTTGGAAGCTCTTACATTTACAAGCAGGGCTTTTCGGTACTGACAGAAATGAAGTACAAAAAACGTGAGAGACTACAAATGATCGATAAAGAAATGGGTGTTTGTCTTTCGACAATTGAGCCTTGCATAAACCATATTTGCGCGGAAAAGCAATCTAAATTTTCGCATTGAACAAAAAGAAAATTTAATTTTCTTTGATTCATTACTTGTAAATAAAAATGTATTCTAAGATTGTCAACTGTTGATCTTTTATATAGGGGTGCCTCGAGAAAAAAATTGGCTTAGGGTGCCGCGATGTTTAAATGGTTGCCCGTCACTGGTTTACATAAATGAAAACAAGCAATTTGAATAAATAACTAATTAATATTCATTTATTTATTTATTTTTCAATTATCAACATTTATGAAAATTAAATTGTGAATTTTGTTTTATAATTTCATTTTAAAATATTAGAATCTAACATCATTAAATTTCATTACTACCGAAACTGGACAACAAAATATAAAGTTAAAATTTTTAAAGAATATAAAAAATAAAAATATTGAAATTCTTTTGTTTCAATTAAAATATTTATGAACATTTTAAAATTAAAATAATTTTCTAAACATTGCACAAATAATATATTTTATAAAATATTTAACAAAATAATCAAATGACTGAATTATATATTTGTTTATTCTCAAGAATTTTATTAATTTATTGTCACTGGAAAACGAAAAGAAAGAACATCATCTTTAAGACATCTTTTAAACAAAATAAAATCACCAATAAAATCATCAATAAAATTTTGTAAAATATTTTTTTGATTTTTATATTTTAAAGGGTGAATATGTATGTGGATTTTTGTGAAATTCTGTACTAAATATCAGCACTAATAAAACACTATTTTCAACATATTGTGGGGTTTATAGGTGCTCGGTATGCATGACCTTGACCCCAATCATAAACTTTTTTCTAGCTGCCACTGGTTACCCGTTGCTAGGCAACGTTGGTACTGTAACCAATGGTTCTGTGACCGTCAAAGGTGAGCTTTGTTTCAAAAACTGCTAAAACCCGGTCTACAGCTCGTTCAGCGAGCTAAAGATAGAAGGTCTGTGCTCGTCTTATCTTCTTAGGTCCTTTACTCTCTTAACGTTATATCACATTGTCTTTATCTCTCAGAAAATTGTATTAATAAATTTACATGCTAAGATAGAAATGACAAAAAGGATTTTATTTACTAATTCACTACATTATCAATTTAATTTTGTCCTAATTGTAATCTACATTGTTTCTGCATTCTTCTCTCTGCTCGTCCTGGCCTTGCGCGGGACTTTGGTTAGAATGATGGTTGCGCTGGATTGGTCGCACTCTGGTAAGCTACCTGAGCTGAGGCAAACACCAGTGGGTAGGTAGCGGCCTGTCCTTTCTGACCCGCCGCTACAGCTACTTCCAGCCCCCGTATCTGTATCTTCTGGGCTTGGTTCAGGGCTCTTTCTTCCTACCAGCCCTTATGCGCCGCATCGAGCTTCTGATAGAGTCTCTTCACTCTGGCCGGCTCGGACCAAGTAGCTCTTGAGATGCAGACATTGTTGGTGCAGGTTTGCGTTTTCCTTCCGGAGATTTTTTAATTCCTTAATGATTTTCTGCATAGAGTCTTCCATGGGTTCACCTTAATAACAAAATATTCGTAGAATCAACTTCGGAAACAAATTTAACATGCTAAGACAACACAAAAATATATAGAATAAATATGCAATAAGCAGAGACTTTACTTCTCCAACCTATTATCGACCCTCGTCTTGCCTATTCTGGAAAATTTAATTCATGTTTTACTCTTCGGTTTTCCGGTATCAGTTTAACTAATAGTAATGAAAAAAAAATCTGCTAACATAACCAGTTTATTAAAGCTACAATATGCACAAGTAAAAGTTTAATTGTTGAACAGCTGTTTTCCCATGAGACGTCGGCCCGATCCTTCAGGATGTCTCGGATATCGGGTTGGAGGAGGCCTTTTGGGACTACCAGGTGAACTGGCGCATCACTCCCGAGGAGAGCCGGGTCTCTATGATCGAAAGCCACTCCGTAAGCCGGTAGATATCCATCTGTGCTTGAAATATACCTGTTGTCTTTCTGCCGCTTCACCAGGAATCTGTACCGCCACTCGAGTTGTTCCAACCTATGCAGCTCGACTCCTGCCTTTTGTTGGATTTCTCGGGCAAGGTTTCTGCCCGGCTCCCTCTTAATAAGGATGCTGGGGAGCTCCACGTCAGTTAAGTATTCATTATTGCTCCTATTCGGCCACTCGGGGGTTCCATAAGTTGATATCATGTAGCCTCTATCCCATAGGGCCTGGTGATACCTTCCGGCGAATCTGGTCGGCACGGTTAGCGTAGTACGGTCTACGTCTTCCCAATCACGGGTATGGGTGCCTGTTAAAAATGATATTAAAAGTCATCAGTTCTTATCACTTTCTTTCCTGTCCATGATCAACATAGATTTATAATCAAATTTAGCCAAATTACTAAATCAAATTTCAGAATTGTACAAATCCGATTTATTTTGTAAAAGCTAGTTATTCCTGTTTAGCCACAGCATTTATTTAAGTTAAATATATTGCGTTTTTAAATTTATACCTAGGTGATAAATGATTGAAAATTCCTATAATGATAATTTTAATATTGATCTCCTAAATTTATTAAAAAAATATTCATTAATTTTGGTTATCTGGTTGTAGCAAAACGACCTAGAGTCAACAAATTTCACGGTATCAACAGTTGTAATTTAATATTTTATTACCTAATTCCCGAATTCTAATGGCAAGCTAAGAATGGTTGCATTAGATAATGAGCACCCTTACCTCAAAAGGAAATTTATGTACTTTCCCATTTAAACCAATAAGGTAAATTAATTTAAATAATTACGTGAACATTGGAAATTTGAATTCTAGAAAAATATTCATGTATATGCTAGGCTACTGTCGTAGGTTTGGGGTTCAATCGACGCGATCTCTCCACGCTGCTTAGCGGTTCGCTCTAATTCTAGAATCTTATTCTGAACAAAATGAGGTTCACGATTTTGATTATCTGGTGGGGATTGACGTGACTATGAAAATTTCAGATAACTCATTAGTGGCTTTAGTTGTTTTACATCGACAGTTTTTCTCAATCAATTTTTCACAATCGACAGTTTTTCTCCGTCTTCAGCCACCCAGAGAACGAGTTGCCGTTCAATTAAAGTGCACTTATGTTGGGCCTTTGCTCGACGTCGGCTGAAACGAGGATTGAATTTTTTGGGTAGGATCTTTTATCATTGAACCCTAGTTGAGGTATTTCACAAAGTAATTATAATTTTTTATCTTTCCTTCTTAATAGTTTCTAGGAAGGTAAAGGGGGTATCGGTTAATCACCTTCGAGTCTATTGGATTGATCTCGCAGACACTATCATGGGTCAGATTTAACCTGCCGGAATGTTCTCCTATGGAAAATTTATTTTGTTTAATGAATGTTAATTTGATTATTTACTATTATAGTTTTCTGACGCTTCTACTTAATTTTTTTATCTAATTGGTGGCTTGGATGATAGCGGGACTATGATTAAAGGCTTTTCTAGCTAACTGGTGGAAGTTTTTGGTGGGAACACGTCCATTTAAAATTATTATCGCATCCTAAACCACAGGTCACATTCTTTGCATTTTTTTTCGTCATGGTAGACAACTTATATTTGATAATCATGTACGAGGTTTTTAGAAGTATAGATGATTGGGGTATCGTGTATCCATAATAGCTAACAGTTATCATGAGTCAACGCCGCCTGAGTTGACTCCTTTTATCATAAAGGATGGTAGTTCTATGGTCGTATTCACTCGTTAATAACGTTTTAGATATGAGTTAATTTAGTTCTACCATTTTATTCACCCGATTGCTAATCCCTGATAGTTATTTGACTTATATTTCCCCTCATCCCCGGCATAGTTCCTAAAATTTGGTTCGGTTCTCGTCATATTATTTAATTAGTTCATCAATTATACGGTGATTTTTACAGTAATTATTTGGGTAAGTGACGATCTTTTGGGAATTTTCTTTGTTTAGCTTTAGACTAAAATTATTGAAATCTCATTAAGTTTATTATTAGTTTATATTTATTTTATCCAACTAACAATGATTATTTATTTGAAGTTCGATGCATCGATTTCCGCAAGTCCCGTTCACTTTAACCTCGAGTTGATCTTAGGACATTTTATATTGATATTAGATTTAAGGGTGCCCACTAGACTACTCTGTGTTAATATTTTAGCCGTTGAGTTATGATATTTTAGGTCGATTTTTCGGGGAGTAGTCAGAAAGGTAGGCATCCAAAAGATTGTCTACCGATCTCCCTTCTACCCCTATGATAGTGAATGAATTGACGTTCGAGTCCGTCGTTACTCACGGCGAGATCCCTCACGGGCACGAGCTATTGGCGGACTTACACCGCACTTACACTGCTCGACTATTTATATAATATTTTAATAACTTGTCGGTGTGTGGCTGTGGGCCGGAAAAATTTCGACATAATGAAGTTTATAATATTAGTAATATATATTTTTTCAATACCAATTTCAGTTTCATTTATCATTGATGCTCATGTCATACACAATTACAATAACAGCAAGTCATTCTTGCTTACTATCGATAAATTCGCGGCTTTGAATAGCGTTAATAACGAAGAGTGATTCGAGTTCTTTAAACGGTTTTAAGTTTCCAAAAACTGAGTGTTCAGAGTAAATCTGATTAAACTGCTTTAAAACGAGTGATAAAATTATGTGAAAATGAATCGGTATATATACCTATTCTGTGACCCTAACCTTGCGTGTTAAATTTGATGTATTAAAACAAAATTTGACCTTGGGAATTTCTTTGTATTTTCTAACTTTAATTTTTTAATTTTTGATTTATTTTGACAATTTATTCTTTTAACAAATAATTGAATAATTTCTAATTCAAATTATTTTATTTTAGTTCTTATTTTCATGAACTCTTGTTTCTTTTATTAAATTGTCAATTTTCGGTCAAATTTTCCGTGTTTTCATGTTATTTCTATGTATGTTTCGTGCGGATCTTGTTGCATTCTGTTAATAGTTTTATTTATTTTTAGGTCTTTAATTTTATATTTTAATTATTTCTTTCTCATATTTTTGCATGGTTAATTGGTGTTTTAGGGTCTGATTTTAAATCTGCTTGCTGTGTTTGCGTGTTATTACCGATTCATTTAAACAAACTTGTGTTTTGGCCCAACGATATATATATACAAAGAGCAATTAATAAAAGTTTTTATCATATTATATAGGAGGCTGGTAATAGTCTAATATGTAGAGGTTTATAAATTTTAGTTTTATTTTAACAAATAATTTCAAGTACTTTTTAAGTAATTTCTTAAATTATTTCTTGTTTATAATTTAAACAGTTTTTTTAGAATTTAAAATCGAATTATTTAAAATAAATGTAAGATATTTATACACTATTGTTAATTACTGAACATTTGGATTATTTTTTAAATGTAAATTTATTTGCTCAAATTTGTAATTATTTTTCAATACAGATATTTTCAAGTAATTTTTTCAATATAGACTTTTTACTTTTTGACTAAAGTTTATATAAACTATAATTTAACTAGATTTAACTAGCACATTTATGGTTTTATCTAAATGGCACAATTCAATTATGTATTTTTTATAGAAATTTTGTGAATCTTGTTAGTATGTACTTTTTTTTCTCAGTAATAATTTCTGTCTGATAATAATTTCTGTCTAATAAACGTATAATTTTATTATAGGTTAGTTTAGTTTATATTATTGAAACTCTAAATTAATGTCATCAACGCTCTTACTAATTGCGTGTTGGTGTATTTTTATGGGCAAAAATATATATATTAGTGATTTGCTGTCAGAAACACCAAGCATTTAAACGAATACAAACTTGATAGATCTTTTTAGGTTTTGATTATTTTTATTATCCTAAACATTTTGAAGAAATGTTATTTCTAAACTTTAATATATATTTAATATGATATGTAGTGAAAAAATAGAAAATTACCAATTGACATCATGCTATCTTGAGTAAGCAGAAGTTTTGTCCCACTTTTGATATTATAGTGTTTTGCCGTATTTATAATGATACACCTTTTGTCAATGAAACACTTGATGCTGGTGTCGTCAAAATCGTCCAATTGAATTTTTATATTACTCTTTATAAAAATTAATTTAAAAGCACTATGTGAAATCGGAGCAATACATGGACAAGGGTCACCCTCACTTTTGGTTATACTTTCCAATTTTGCGTTTTCCATTATTGCCTTATCAATAATCTTTTCTTTTATCTAAATATAATCTAATTTTATCTGTAAAATATTTAAATACGATAATATTACATTTTTATAAAATAAAAACATCTTTAAAGAATATCGAAATGGAAGCAGGAAAACAGAAAATAAATAACCAAAATGTAATTGAAGTTATTTCAGTAATGATGACATCAAATTCAATAAAGATGCTATCAGGATAAAATATATTTAACACTAAGTTTACGGACAAAATTACATATCTATTTTTATCGAATCTGTATAGTGAAAAATCAAATAAACTGCTGGTTTTTATCAAAATCTTTTGAATAAAATTATTATTACATAAGTAGTTTAATCTAAAATATATATTTACATATTTCAATAATTTTGATAATGTTTAAATCCGTCAAATGAATATCAGTTTAAGGTTAAAAGAGAAACTTCTAAACAAAGAATTTTTGTAAATGGTATTTGAAAAATAATTTTTTTAATTTTACTTAAAATTTTATCGAAGATACATGGTGTGGATATAAAGTCCTTAGACTCATACATAAATATAAATAGCACTACAATTAAACCACCTGCTTCTAAATACTAGTGAGAACAAATCATTTTGAAATAACACGATATCTTTTTCATTGATGAAATCTTGATTAAACACGAAAAATCATTGGGAGTAAAATCCTAAAGGACTTTTTGGTACATCTTCATGCAATAAATGAAGGTTTTGATTCCTGGGTTTCATCGCATCACTTATCAATACACAGTAATAATGAAAGCTTGTGATTGCCAGTATTGATTATGTCTTTACATCACAAAAAATACATTAGGTTTTTTGTGGAAACTTCCACTAAACAGACTCAAACTTACTGTATTGAATAACCTGGTAAGAAAGAGTGTAGTGAATGAATGTTCGTAACTGAGTTTCGACCTCTTAATCCAGCCTTTTAGTTAAAAGGTCCTAAATGGTTTCCAGAGTGACTCTGCTGCATAAACCGTGTAAGGGGCATTGCATAATTACGTCATGCCAAAAATGACCATTTTGACCCACCCTGTCACTTTTGGTCACATTTCCCTAGACCCACCAACCTACCCTCAATCGTGATGTCATTTTATTGTTTATGAAATGGTTGTAGCCTAGTGGTACCATAAGCCATTCAAAATAGAAATTTACGGACAGTTGAAACAGGTTAAAAAAATTTAATGATTCAAACAACAAGTAAAATGAACTTATGGATTTTAAAATTATTTCGAGCACTTCATTTAAAATGCTTAAGCAAGATCAGTTTTAAAATGTTTAAAAATTGTAACAGTGGATCAAGAAATATTACTTTAATTAACTGGTTCTTCGAGTTCAGGAATCCATGGAGAATTACCACGTTGTTCCGAAGGTATAACTAAAAATGATCCAAACAGTTCAAACAGCGGTTTCTGGTTCATACAAGTGGAAGAATAGATATGTTTATCTGAACTTTCGCTAATGTCTGCGAATTCGGCTACTTCTTCTTTGACTAAATCAGTAACAATTATTGTGGTATTCGTCTTTTGTCTACGACAGATGCAGTAATAATTTGCCTTGGCAACAACAGCTGGAAAATTCATGCCACAAACTTGACAATGTCTCTTTTCCAAATCCGCAATGTAAACTGATGGACAATACAGTTTTAAGAGATTGCTACACTGTATTAAATTTTGTCGGTAGCAGTTATCAGTGATCGCGATTCACTGTTATACACTTTCACATGAAAATATTTTGTGTATGCATTGAATTTTAAGTTTTTGACATTTTGAATAGTAACTTATGGATTATCTTCATGCATTAAATAAAATATTGCGTTTATTGTTTGTTTTTCTTTAATTTATATGTCATACAACAGAACTTGAGTTTTAGACAATTTAATACAAATGTTTCAATCTTTCATAGATGTGTAGTAGTCGTTGGAAAGCCTTTAATAGACAAATATAAATAGAATGTCAAAAGAGATGTTTCTTGTAAGACTATTGCAGCCCTTTAGCTGCTGCTGCTATGCTACTTATGCGCTGGATGCATTTATACACTGGATGCATGCACTCATGCTGGAATATGATACATTGTATTAATCTGTCCTCTAGCCTGCAATGCAGGGAGCTTGCTGTAGTAGCTTTGTTGCTCATAGTTGTCCAGTCAAAGTATCAGCATCACTGTAGCAGAGGAAGATTATTGCAATTAGAACTCTTTTGGTCTAACCGGTCCATTATGAAATACAACTAGAAGTGACGTCACGTTCAGCTCAACTCACTCACCCACGTCACGTTTCATTGCGTTTTCAAGGAAACCACCCACCCTCGAGCATGACGTAATTATGCAATGACCCTTAATTCGATGGAAACTTTATAAAACAAAAGTTATAGAGCATCTTCTAAACAGTTAACTGGGTCACAATTGACACCCTATATACCTAGCCCCTAACCCTGACCCTAATGTCAAGTTAGAAAAAGATTTAATCAGCAGAAGCTGTTCATCGAATTGTTTTAGTATCAAAAACTGTCCTCAATCTATAAGAAAGTTTGGACCTTGCTTGAGTATATGCTTTGCTTACTTTTAAATATTGGCCCGAGGAATGTCAGGTAACCCAGATAGTTATTATATAAATAGACAAAAACGGATATACATTTGTTTGTCTTCAAAATCATTTTTAATCAATTCAAATATTAAATGAATCAGAAAAGTGCATTTACTTTTATGACAAAGTTTTAAGTTTTATGGGTTTTCAGAAGTAGAATTACAATGAAAGGAGATTTGAAATAAAACCTCATTCAATAAACAAGAGGTTTCAATCAATTCAAAAGAAATTAAATTCATTCGTGATAATTCAAATCGACAAAATAAACAGTAACCTAAGAAATCATGTTTCTGCAGTATGCAATGACGAGCAAAGTGACCATGATATACTTTATGTGATTTTTTGGAAAATACCAATGCTCTAAGCATCAAGGATATTTTAGGATCGGTAAATTACATTTAAACAATGATAAAATGTTGAGAATCTTAAATATTGAATGTTTGAATGATTGTTTGTTTGATAATTTTAGTACAAATATTGATTTCTTCTCCAACTAAGAATTTGATAATATATTATTTTTATACAATACTTTTACAAACTGAATGAATTTATAACTGTATTTTTAAGTAATGCTGATAATTCGGATAAGATGGATAATTCAAAAATTGAAAGAATTTAAAACCTGAAACAGCCTTAATGTTTAACATATCTCAGAAAAAAGTTATTAAGATTATGCAATTACTATAGAAAATTTATTCAAATTCATTCAAAGATAGTTAGACCGTTGGTAGAAACAAATGTACGATGGTTAAAATGTTTATTTTATATATAAATGCTAGTTTCGACTGTATAAAAGCATATATTTCAATAAGTGTGAATAAACATGACATTGGATATTGTATAACAAGAAAAAACTATTATCTTTTTTTATTTTCCCAAACACTTTAAACACTATCTTTTTGGAATAAGTTTATTTTGAGGACTTATCATAGAGCAATTAAATTTATGTTAATAACAAAAAGCCAATTACTGCGCTATTTGAAAATTAGATAAATCTTTTAAGTAAGTAGTTTGGATATGATATTAAAATATCTCAAAGACGAGATAGATAATAATGCAGATGCACTATCACGACTTAATATTTGAAATAGTACACAGTGTCAAATCAACCACATGGATACCAAAGCAAAGAAAATTAAAACTAAAATATTAGCAATGTCAACAGAAGATCAAACTTTCAAGTGGTAAAGTAATTCTAAAGAAATAAATGAATAAAAATAAGTTATTGATAAAGGGAACACGGAATATTTTATATATATATATATATATATATATATATATATATATATATAATATATATATATATATATATACTGTTATTATTATGATTCATAAAAATAAAAGTTCACAAGTCCTAATAGTATACTAGTTCCAGACATATTGCTTTATAAAATGAAGTTTTTCAAGTGGTTTTGGTAGTCTGATAGCTTGTTACCAGTTTCTGTGTCGAACTTGTAGTTCACAGAGGTAAGATTGTACTTACAAGGTTTTCAAGTGAAAGGAGATTTCAAGATAAAGATTTGTCTTTTTTGGCCTTAAAGCCAAACTTTGCAATCTTATTTGATGTCCAGTGTATCAGAATAAGTATATAACGGTGCTAGCTTGACACTGTTTTTACATTTACCTGACACGAAGAGAAATCTGATTGCCTCCCGCATAGTACTGATGAGAGCCATTAGCTCGAAACTAGTTTACTATTGGGAACTGTACTGGAGATCACTTAATGTATCGTATATTCTTTGATTAGAATCAGACAAAGTGATGAACAAAATTAAATTTTTCAAATAATAATAATAATAATAATAATAATAATAATAATAATAATAATAATAATAATAATAATAATAAATAAAATTTTAAAAAATACCAATGTTAACCAATTTCCTCAATGTTTATTTATAAAATATGAAATATTTCGATTGATCAACGGTCCTGATCCCTCATAACCAAAATTTAACTTGACTTTCTCTTTCTCCTCTTCTTCTCTGATTGATATTTTCTTTCAGTCAACTGTAGTCAGCAAATACATTTATTTAAAATAATTTCCAAAATATTTTTCAAATTAGATTTACCAATATTATAAATTTAATAAATTAGAATAAAAACTTTTAAATTATTTTTAAAAATAAAAGTTCTTCATTCGATTCTAAAAGATTCTAAAATTCAATTTGCATTTTAGATAAAATGGTAATAAATATATAAAAACTTAATTATTAAATTTTGGTTATAGTATCAGGACCGTTTATCAGTCGAAATATTTCATATTTTATGAATAAACATTGCGGAAATTGGCTAACATTGTTATTTATTTGAATTTTATTTATAAATAATTCCGCCATTGACAAAAAAAGATTTTAAAGTTTAATAATAATAACAGTAACAATAATAAATATTAAAAAATAAATAGACTCACTTGAGAGATACTGTCTAAAGACAGAATAGTCACATTAATTCTTTCCATTTCAATTATTAATTCTTCCCCGTTCATCAAAGAAATTTTAACTTTTACATTGACATCGATTATCTAAATTATATAATTTGGAACAATAATCAAAATAAAATGAAACATCAAAAATAATTTATTTCAAAATACTGCTAACTTCGAAACTTTCATTTTTCAGATTTTTATTACTTGTTTCACAATAAATTGATAACATTATTTAAAATGTCGTATGACTGAGATTTAAAATAAAACAAATGCAGGCTTTGTGATAACCAATTAAAATCCCAATAGTAGACTTGTCTCGACCTTTTGGTTCTCATAAATACTATGCAAGATACAAAAATTTGTTTTCGCGGCAAATATTTCCAATAGTTATCACGAAGCTTGTATTGATTTAATTTGAATGTCAATTATCCGACATTCTTAATCAGATTATAAATTAAAAGGAAACTAAAGACAGTAGGACGTATTTCCAGACAGTTCTTGTCTCATTAGTGATGTATAAAGTTCAATGTATAAAGTGCTTTATATATTTATTAAAATTCATATATCTCAAAACTAGTCCACTATTTACCCTGGGATTGTATTGCTATTACATTAAAGTAGTTAATAGAATTTTCAAATTTAATAAAGATAAAATGAGAATTTTACTTTTTTATGCCACTAAGTTATATCATGTATGAAAATCTCATTCCTTATTTGTTATTTATTCAAAAATATACGTTCATTAAAACATACATTTTAATTCCAAAACATTTATGTGTTCATCAATTTTCCAACATTTTAGATTTTTTTCCATCAAACTGCCACTAAAAAAGTAAACAAAGATGACTGACTGTGAGATGTGAGTATAATAATTTAGAATTAATCAAAATAAGTAATAGGGAAGAAGTTGAAATTATTAAAGTTTGTGTAATCTATAATATTAACAATTTAAATATAATTTTATATAAAGTTGTATAATTTCATACAGTATGTTGAAATGTATGTTTGGAATCATGGCTCATTAAAGTCATTATCAGAGCTTTGAAAGTATATTTAAATTACTCTATATTGATGCAAATAATTAATTTGGTTAATATATACGTCTTAGCTTTACTTTCAAATGAACGTTCTAATTTTAAAATTATTTCAATAAAACTAATTTGAAACTTCTTAATTTGATTAATTAGTATTTTATGGAGACCTTTAATTAATTTTTAATAACTTCAAGCAACTATGAACAGAAATCAAATGAAAAATCTGTTTTTATATATTTGTTCTTATAACATAATATGTTTTGTCATAATTACGATATTAAATTTTGATTGCTTTTAAATTCTTTACTTTTAGTATTCCGTGGTCTCTTAGAGTTGGTTGTGAATTTGTCTTGAGTTTTCGGTTACGAAAATCTATTTAAACTATTACATGCGAATGCAAGACCGGCTCAGATGTCGGGACTTCGATGATTTTTCCCGAATCCCCTCGTTTAAAGGAGACTGGGGCTTTCATATTTCATAATAAGTAGTAACGAGGTCAGGTTTTTGACACCAAATGCAACATTTTTATATAAGTCGGATGTTAATGGTTGTTAATTATGCTAACAACGTTTGTTTCAGTTGCTTCAAAAACGAAGTTTTTCCAAATTAAAGTTAATTAAAAATTATCTAAGATTGACAATGCAATAACATAGGTTAGAGGGAATGGTTATGTTGTCGATAGAACAGGATGTAAATAAATTTCGATAACATTATCGAGGAAACAGCAGTTAAAAGGTTTTTAAGGAAACGAAAGGTTTTACGAAACATTATGTTTATGTGTGTATATTATTGTATATATTAAAGAAATAAATATTTCATTAAATAAATTGATAAAATTATGTCCATGTATCATTTTTTCCTTTTTGAGAAGGGCCCCCACATATAATAATTTCCTGGGGCCCGAAAAACTCACAACTGGGCCTGCATGAATGAGTACTAAAGGATTTTAATAAAATTTATTTAATATCAAATTAATTTTAAGAGAAAATTTCACATTGTGGAATAATTTTATTTTAATTTAAATCATATTCAGTAAAACCCGATTATCCGAAACCTTGATTATATGAACAAACATTTTCATTTATTGTTTCACAATCACCGTATATTTTATATAAAAATGTAAAATAAGGAAAAGATTTCAATGAAAATGCAAACATTGTAATATAAACTATTGATTTTTTTGTTACTAATAAATATTTAAGTAAAAGCTTGATTTATAGTTTTATAATTTTTCTAGTTTTAGTAAATATTTTTATATACAAACTTTATTACATGGGCAGAACAACATGATGAAATTGAATACCATAAATTGATTGATTTAATAAAACTTCGTGATTTAGCTGACAAAATGAGTTAAGATAATTCACATAAAATGAAAGTTATTGATATTTTGTCACTAATAAATATTTAAGTTGAAGCTTGATTTAAAATTTCATTGTTTTCCTAGTTTTTAGAAATATTTTGTTATACGAATTTGCACTTATTTGAACGTTCTGATAATCGAGATTTTACTGTATTTTAAAAATTTTATTAATGGTTGATAAATAGTAATCAAAACAAATTTTATTACCAGTGTTTGATAATCTATGTCACCAAGTAATAAATTATCAAATGATAAAGCATATTTGGCCTTCGAACTAAAACAGTCAACTAGTCCTGACTCAGTTTTAGTTTTGATTCCTCGATATAAGTTAAAAAATCTTTCTCCTATGTTGGTTGTCTGAAATATTTAACATTAATCTTGTTATGTTATTAAATAATATAGATCAGCGGTTTTCAACCTTTATTTTCACTATACCACCAGGTAAAAAATTTTAATGTCGGTGTACCACCAGCAAAAGTCAAATCAAAAACAACATAATTTAAAATTATAATACCCACTATTTATTATTACTGGCTTGAATCTTAGACTTCGAATTTGTTATTGTTAATCAATTAGTCACGGTTAGAAATTAATATGGTAAAAATGTTAAATTTTAGGTTATTCAGTTTATAAATAATTTATATATATTTTTTCGCGTGTCACTTACCGATATTTGGAGTACCATCAATGGTACGCGTACCACTGGCTTAAAACCTCTTATATAGATTGATTATTCTTGAAAATTACCCAAGAAGTGTTAAATATTTAGCCTCTGTATTAAATGGTAAAAATGAATTCAAGTTCTATATGCAGGCCCAGTATAAGTTTGAAATCTTCAATTATTTTCTAACTATCACAAGCGTCAAGCCATTTCATATATAATTCAAATTAGCCATACAGAAGAAAGTCAGTATTATGAGAAAGAGAAAAGACATGAATAAAATACTTACTAAGATAAATAAAATAGTCAAGGACTTTGAAAATCATGCTAACATTGCATATCGTTTTCAAATTCATGTTACTTTTAGAAAATCTTATCAAAACAAACATAAGAAATTTCAGCAGACTTTCAAAATTACTATCAAAATAATAATAATACATTCTAAGAACCGCCAATTTACTCGCAAAACAAATTTATGCGTGATTATCAGAATTAGATCATTAAATTGTCATTGCCGTTGCCATCACAATTATTATAATCCGTCGTTTGATCTAAATATATATTTAATCTATATTTTTTGTACCTTACGATGAAATATTTTAATTTTAAGACTTTATAACTGGCCCATCTTCCAACATTTGTACAAAATGTGTTTCAAAGTAACTTAAAAAAAAGAATGAATTAATGGAGAAATTATTGAGTCTAAATTGAACGAAATCTAGATAAACTCAAGGCAAGTATATCATTTTCTATTTAGAAATTTTCAGTGATGTTATTATTAAAGATTACCGTGGCTTATTTTTAATTTTTAGTAATGTCCTTCAAAATATTTTGCAATAATTATATTTTATAAATTTTAAAATTTAAAAAACATTTACTTTTAAATTATCATGCATGCATATTGAGCCCCAATATCCAATAATTCTTTCACTGATCATGCTTGATCTAAAAACAGAATTTAAAAACAATAATTTGTAATTGTATTTGAAATTTGCTAAAATATATATTTAAATTTATTATTATTATTATAATTACTATTATTATTATTATCATTATACATTATTAAAAATAAAAGCTATATAAAATATATACTTTAAAGTTTGTGATCCTTCTTTGTAATTTTTATATTTTTCAATAATGAGCTGTCTCATCAAATGCTTCAAAACTCTAGAATAAAAATATTTTTAAAATTTAATTATTCAAAATTTTAGGAGGAATTATACTTGAATATATTATTGTTATATTACAAAAATCCTCATTAAATAAATTTAAAACTTTGTTAACATGTTAAAAAATATTCTATAAAATATTTTAGTTTATGATTTTTTAATAGAAAAATGCTCACTCTATAAAGTACTTCGGATATTGCATCAAATACAGTGTCAAATATGATGCCAAAACGCCTTTGTCTTTCACTTTACAGTTTAATTCAACCTTTTCGATCCATTGCACAAGAGTATGTTTCTTCAAAAGAATATTTTCAAAATCTTGGCAACTAAAACTATTTTCATTTAAGATCTAAATTAGTAAATAAATTTGTATTAATATATATAATGTAATAATACGTATCAGTATTATCGAGCTTCCAATGTTGATATTTATACTATCTTTAAACCTTGAAAAAACATAGAATGTAATGACACAATTTATAAAAACAGTTTTCATCATAATGTTGGCTTACAAGTTAGCTAAGTCGGTATGGGTTTGTAATAGTATCGCTAGACATAATTAAACTAACGTTTACAAACAATAAATGTTTTTAGAATTCCCATTTCAAAGCTTTTACAAATAAATATGTTCAAACTACAAATTTTGTCAAAATGAAATAATGGTTTTGTTGAAAAACATGTTTTTATAAAATAAGTTTCATAGATTCAGAAAGTTTGTTTTAATTTGTTAATAATATAGTTTAATTTAACGAGAAAATATACTTTTAAAATACAAGTGTGAGAGGTTTAATTTTGTTTGTTAAAAAAACTGAAGTTTTAAATAATTAATAATAAATGTGTAAAATAAACATAACATGAAAATTGCACCAATTTCATTTAAAATTCATTATTATACACATAAAACAAAATTAAAAAATATAGTTTAAATAATAAATAAAACACATTTAAATAAATTATAAACGCAATACAAAAATTTATAAATCGTTAATTTATTTTAATTGTACGTATTATTTATTATGTTGAATTGACAATCCATAAAATAGGTTACTTGAATTTTTGACGTTAATTAATAAAATAAAGTAAATTCCAACTTTTATAACACTAAGAAAATTATCCAATATAGAATTTTTATTTAAGCCTAGATGAAAATGACCGATACAACAGGAATTAAAAAGTTGAAACGAAAACCTCTTTCTTTAGAAACAAAGATACAAATTCTAGATCGACTAGCAAATTTTGAAGGTTTCAGTTTTGTTGGAAAATGTTTTAATTCGAACAAAGCTACGAACAAAACAATTCATAAAAATGAAACCGCTATAAGACAATCTGTGGCATCTTGTTCAAAATTGAGCGTTAAATGTTCTCCATATACAAGAGATGTAGTTGTAGAAAGAATGAGACAGATGTTGGTAGCATGGATAAAGATCATACGAAAAAACGTGTATCAGTAAATACCAATACCGTTAAACAGAAGGCTATAAGAATTTATGACATATTATAAAACCTAAAACCAACTGACGACATAACAAAACATTACTGCAAGTAATGGGTGGTTGCAAGTATTTTCGGAACGACATTCAATTTATAATGTTAAAATTAAAGGTAAAATTGCTTCAGGAAACATAACAGCTGCCAAAGAATATCCTTTGAATCTTGCCAAAATAATTGAAGAGGGTTGATACAATAGTCATCAAGTGTTTAACGCCAATGAAACTTGCCTCTTTTGGAAAAATTAGCCTAGCAAAACATACAGTAAAACACGAAAGCAGTAGTTGTTTTAAGGGGGCGAAAGGTTGAATTACGTCCTTATTTTTCTACAATGCAGCAAGAGATCATATACTTAAACCTCTGCTGATAAATAAATCACTTATGCCACAAGCAATGAACGGAGTACATATGAATTTTTATATGAAAGATAAGGATATGCCATTTAAAATTCTTTTGGTTATAGATAACGCTCTTGACCTCCCAGTTTTAGAGTATCCTAATGTAAAAATTATTGTTTTGTCTCCTAATACTACTGCGATCATTCAACCATTGGACCAAGGTATATTTGTGACATTTAATCAGTATTACATAAAGAATTCTTTTCAATACATTTTGAATCAAACGGTTTATGATGTAAATTTTAGTGTTATCGACGCTTGAAAAATCTTTTCAATACTTGATTGTGTGAAACATGCAGCCATAGCCTTATCCCAATTACGACCATTGACCTTGAATGCCTGTTGGCAACCTAATTGACCACATTGTGTTAGATGTAAAATTCTACCGCCGCATCAAAAAATCCTAGAGAAAGCCGAGGATTGACTAATTTCCAATATTACAATATGACATCCTTTTCATCCATTTTATAGCCTTGTATTACTATATTGACAAACCAACTTTTTCCATCTTTATATTCGATTTTTTCAAAGGCATCATGAAAACTGTTAATTCGATGATTGATGAATATATTTTCATTGCAAATTAGATTCTTGTTGATTTTCATTAACATTTTATTTACTGCAACAATATCTTTTTTTGATAAATGTGCATTGAAACTATGACATTGCAACTTGATCAATTTCACTAACTTTGAACATTTATATGGGATTTCATTTGTCAAAAAATACATCTTATAGTAATGATACATTCGCACTGGTTGGACATCTATTTGCTTATTAGAATTAATCTTCTTGTTATTCCTTTTCAAAATAATGATTGAAATTACATTTCATTTCTCATTTATACTTATAAATAGGGTGTATAACCAATCAAATTCGAGCATGTGTATGAATCATGCAATTGATTATTATTATTATTATTTTTATAAAGACATTTTTTGTTTTTCACCTCTGATTTCTTTAAAAGTGACATAATATTTTCTACGAAATTTGACTATGAATAGGGCTGTGTCGAAAATTCGTGAATATCTTAAATAAATCTGATTCATAGTCAAATTTTGTAGAAAATATTATGTCAATTATTATTTTTATTATTATTATTATTATTACCAACAAATAAAATTATATACATTTTTACATTCAAATTTCTATTGATACAAATCGTCATTTGAAAAATGTGGATGGAACAAATCATTCTACCTGAAATTTTCGTGTGGATCACTCATTGACAACATAATTTAACTGGAACACTGTACTACCCTCTCTATAATGCCCATACGCACAACTTTTATTTTTAAGAACCCATTCACGCTTATCATCTTTATTTGTAAAAACCCTCTTATTATTTTTTATACTAAGGTTGAGGATTTTTACTAGTTATTCTAAGTTGTGGCCCTGTATAAAATTCATTAGTGTTGTAAAAATCTAGATACGACTGATGAGTTAGTCCAGTATCTTTCATTGTAATCCCCTTTGCCTTAGTACAATGATTACTTCCTTTCATATTATAACATTTAGACCTTAAAAATGTCCACTCATCATATCCCAACCCTTTGCTTTCGTTTTTGAATTTTCCTATTACAGAGTCAGTTTCTTTACTATATAATGGATGTGTTGGCGCATAATTTGATGTGTATAATAATTTATCCTTTATCATTGCTAGCAAAGAAGTATTTAATCCACAATTTTTTATTTCCAAGAAAAACGAATATAAATTGGTCTATTTAGACATATTAAATCTGTTCCTAATAAAACAGATATTAAGTCATCATCAATTTTAGTTGTTCTTTTAAAATTCGGCTTCAAACAATATGTTAATGATTTTTGTGCTGAGTTGCATAACCGTAAGTTTATTCATTTTTTCAAATTTTCTACAGTTTTTCCGTACAAACTGTTGTTTAATAATTTTAAATAATTTTTATCAACATAATCTACATAATTTTTAAATATTGGATATTGTTTAAATTGAATAGCTCTATGAATTCTAGATACTTTTACCCCAATATTTAAATAAACCTGGAGAAGTCTCCAATGAACCACATAGTTCTTTTTACTGTAATGTGTAAGCATCAACTTTTCAAATTTAGAAACCCGCATCTTTACAGTGGCAACTGGAAAATCGTCTAATTTATCATGAAAAGACACTGGTACCTCCAAGTCAACTTCAACAGTATAACCGAAAGACAATAATTCCAAGTCTTTATTTACACAGGCATCCAAGATTTTATTTAATTTTACATCGTCAGTTATCCAAACAAATTTACCATCTGTTAATAGTTGACTAAGGCCCCAACTATATAGATTGTCAATGTCTATATACAACAACTCTGTATTTTCATCAGATTTTACATAATGCTTATTTACGAAAGTTAGACCACCTCGAATCCAACCGTCAAAGAAACTATAAGTTTCAATATCCTGAATCAATTCAAGTGGATGATCTAAAGTTATCAAAGCCGAATTCCAACTCATACCTGGAATTCCCAAGAAACTTAAGAAATCCAATCGATTATTAGCTATTGATTTTGCTTGCTCTAAACTGTTGGAAAAAATCAGATAGTAAAAAAATCTAATTTTAAGTAAACCATTATATAGTCTAAAAGTGTATTAAAATTAGTTTCGTCCCAAATACGTTTTTCCATACCATATTTATCTTCAGTAACACCATCCCGAATCGGAAGTAATTGGGGAGTTGACTGAAGAACGTCTAAACTAGTAGCAACATCACATGGGAATATTCCATTACTTTTAACAATTAAACCTCTAAACTAATAACATGTTATTGGTAACGAAGTCAATGTATTAACAACATTTATTAAAGAATCATTAATAAATTGACAAGAATCTATAAATTTTATGGTTAATTCCCCAGTTCTACAAATAAACTAAAAACTTTTCACTTGTATTAGAAATACAATTAATATTCCATGTTTTAAATTTACTTAAGCCAAATTTAAGAATATGATTGAGATCATATCCTCGCAAATTGTGAAATAAAACCGGTAAAACCGGTTTAATTCCACGAGAAAAATTACAAGATCTGCATGCCACACCTAAAAATTTACCTGAAAAATGGTCAAAAGCTCTTACCGGAACTGCTAATGTTTTCTTGCACAAATGACAAGTTGTAACCGAAGAAAAGTTTATTTTATCAGTGCTATTAAACATCATAGTTTTTATATCTTTTATCAAAATAAGGAACCACAATTTCTTTTCCAATTATTTCAAGCTCAGTAAGAAACTGTTCAACACAGTCTAATCCTATAAAACTTTTATAAAAATTTTTCCAGGTGAAATTATTTATTAAAACCAAAACAGCTGAGATTGGTAAATGTTTTTGATAATATTTATCATATTTTGGCAAAATTGTCTCTAAATCAGCATAAACAACAACAGGTGGTGTAACAGTTTTATACTAATCTTTAAAACAAAAATATTTTTCTTCAGGCAGAGTATATAATGTTGAGTATATAATGACTTTTATCACACAAACCCTTGTGCCTTATAAAAAATCAGGATTTCTTAAACTATGTAAGCATCTTGGACACCATTTGCTACAAATCCTAACATCAGCAATAGAAAGATTTTGACAATTCAAAAGCATATCAAGATTTGTAACACCTATCTAATGATATTTATCAATACCTTCAATCAAAATTAAATTAATTGGTGTCCCTCTAACATCATTTGGATCGATAAATTATATCAACATAAGAATGTTTCATAACTTCCTCTGTATACACATCATTTAATGCATTCTCATTATAAGTTAAGACATTTATAGATAAACGGGGATTTTCGGATTCAAATTTGGAAATATTACATAGGCACATAGGGAGATCTGCGGGATCTAAATTTAACTCTGATGTAATATATTGCTATGGTTTAGATCTACTATTAATAATATCATTATATTTTAAAGTAGATAAAATGCTATATAGGAAGAAGTGGGATGTGTCACCTCCAGCACAGTACCCCCCCCCGCTGAGAAAAATTTTTCTAAGTCCAAAAGTACAAAAAAATTTTAAGACAAAGACAATGACTCATTCAAGGTCATTGGATGACTCATCATATTTTTTCAAGGTCATTTAAACAAAGACCATGACTCATTCAAGGTTATTGGACGACTCATCATATTTTTCAAGGTCATTTAAACAAAGACCATGACTCATTCAAGGTCATTGGATGACTCATCATATTTTTCAAGGCCATTTAAACAAAGACCATGACTCATTCAAGGTCATTGGATGACTCATCATATTTTTCAAGGTCATTTAAACAAAGACCATGACTTATTCAAGGTCATTGGATGACTCATCAAATTTTATAATATATATTTTTAATTTTATTTATTTTTATTTAATATACTTTAATTGTTTGTTTTAATCAAGTCAATTATTTTGTTATTTTATTTTTAAATTATATTATTATTAAATTTAATTGTTTGTTTTAATAAAGCCAATAATATTTTTTATTTTTAAATTATATTATTATTACTAAATTGTTTGTTTTAATGAAGTGAATATTGTTTTAATCAAGTCAATAATATTATTTATTTATTTTTATTTTATTTTATTTATTTATATACTATAATTTTTTGTTTTAATCAAGTCAATAATATTATTATTTATTTTTAAATTATATTATTATTATATTTAAATTTTTTGTTTTAATCAAGTCAATTATTTTATTATTTTATTATTAAATAATATTTATATTATATTGTTTGTTTTAATGAAGTGAATATTGTTTTAATCAAGTCAATAATATTATTTATTTGTTTTTATTTTATTTTATTTATTTTATATACTATAATTTTTTGTTTTAATCAAGTCAATAATATTATTTATTTATTTTTATTTTATTTTATTTATTTATATACTATAATTTTTTTTGTTTTAATTAAGTCAATATTTTATTATTTATTTACTATTTTTAAATTATATTATTATTATTATTATTGTTATTGTTATTGTTTTTATTTATTATTATTATTATTATTATTATTATTATTATTATTTTTATTATTTTTATTATTATTATGATTTTTATTATTATTAATATTATTAATATTATTATGATTATTATTATTTTTATTATTAATATTTTTTATAATTATTTTATTATTATTATTATTTTTATTATTTATATTTTTTATAATTATTTTATTATTTTTATTATCATTATTTTTATTTTTATTATCATTATTAATATTATTATTATAATTATAATTATTATTATTATCATTAAAATAATTATTATTATTATTATTATAATTATTTTTATTATTGTTATTGTTATTATTATTATTATATATTATTATTATTATTATTATTATTATTATTATTATAAGTTCACGTTTTATTATTATTAATATTATTATTATTATTAATGTATAATAAAAACAAAACAACTACATAAAACTTTTATTATAAGGAAATAATTTTATTATTTTTATATGATTATTAATATTATTAATTAGCATGATTACTTATTTATATTGTTTAATTATTTTTTTTTTATTATTATTATTATTATTGTTATTATTAGTATTATTATTTTTATTATTAATATGATTAATAATATGATTAATTAGTATGATTATTTATTTTTCTTATTATTATTTTTCTTCTTAATATTATTATTGTCAAGGTCATTGGATGACTCATAATATTTTTTTTCAAGGTCATTTAAAAGTAGGTCAAGGTCATTGGATGACTAATCATATTTTTTCAAGGTCATTCAAAAACTTTCAAGGTCATAGTATTTTTTGACATTTATAATATAAATTACTACTTATTTTTATAAGTTTAGTTTTAAATATTATTATTTTTACTATTATTATTACAAGTTAATATAATTTACTACTTATTTTTATAAGTAATGTTTTAATATTTTTAATTTTAATTTTATAATTTTCAAGGTCATTGGATGACTCATCATATTTTTTCAAGGTCATTTAAAAGTAGGTCAAGGTCATAGTATTTTTAAACATTTTAATTTTAATATACTACTTATTTTTTTTTAGTAGTGTTTTTAATGTTTTTTAATTTTTATTCTATTATTGTTATTATTATTATTATTATTTTTATTATTAATATTTTTATAATTATTTATATTTATTATTATTATTGTTATTATTATTTTTATTATCATTATTTTTATTTTTATTTTTATTATTATTATTAATATTATTATTATAATTATAATTATTATTATTATCATTAATATAATAATTATTATTATTATTATAATTATTTTTATTATTGTTATTGTTATTATTATTATTATTATTATTATTATTATTATTATTATTATTATTATTATTATTATTATACTTATCGTTTTTACTATTATTATTTTATTATTATTATTATTATTTTATTATAATTATTATGATTATTATTATTATTTTATTATTATTATTATTATTATTATTATAAGTTCACGTTTTATTATTATTAATATTATTATTATTAATGTATAATAAAAACAAAACAACTACATAAAACTTTTATTATAAAGAAATAATTTTATTATTTTTATATGATTATTAATATTATTAATTAGCATGATTACTTATTAATATTGTTTAATTATTTTTTTTTTATTATTATTATTATAATTGTTATTATTAGTATTATTATTTTATTATTAATATGATTAATAATATGATTAATTAGTATGATTATTTATTTTCTTATTATTATTTTTCTTCTTAATATTATTATTGTCAAGGTCATTGGATGACTCATAATATTTTTTTTTCAAGGTCATTTAAAAGTAGGTCAAGGGCATAGTATTTTTAAACATTTTTAATTTTAATATACTACTTTTTTTTTAAGTAGTGTTTTTTAATTTTTATTATTATTATAATTATTTTTATTATTGTTATTGTTATTATTATTATTATTATTATTATTATTATTATTATTACAAGTTTTATTAATTATAATTTTCATTATTATTTTATATAAATTTTCAACAAAGTATATAAAATTAATATTGAATAGAAAAAGTTTGTTCAATTGTGGTTCATAGTATACAGGATAGAACAATTGTAAATGTTTGTAAAAAGTTAAAGAAAAATTTTATATTTTTAAGAAAATATGTGCAAATAAATATCAAAACTAATTATGGCTCAAATGTGTGTGTTAAACCATCGATATGTTACAGTGTTTATGGAAAAACTTTAATGAAAATATGTGTTATTTTTCAACAATTTATGAAATATTTATTTTATGGCTAATAATGTGTATGTGTTAAATCATAAAAATAGTTCAATATTTATGTAAAGTTTGAGATTGTTAAGAAAATGTATATAATTTATGATACACACGTGTTTTTTGATTGAAATATGTGTGTTTGTTTTACCGATATAAGAAAAACTATGGACAATTTTTAAGAAAATACACGTAATTTATGATTATCATGGATTAGAATTTGATTAAAGTTGTGAGAAAGTTGTTAAATTTGAGATAAAACTGATTAATTTGTAAATAATGTTATTATTTTGAAGAAATTTTAAAATAAGACCTTCAGCAATTTGGTTAGAAAATAGTAGTTATTGAGTAATACTTATTAAAACTACCAAAGTTTTATAATTTTTGACTAGTCTTGATAGATCTTTAATAAAATTTGTTAGTACTTTGAATAAGAATTTAAAAAAAAAAAAGTTTCAACACAGTAGCAAATCGTAAAGAAACTAGTACTTATCAGTTAATTAAATTAACTAAGTTGTAAAATAATTGAAAAAATTTGTTAGATTTTTTAAAATTTTAAGATTGTTAGGTAATTGTTCTAGGTACTTGTTGAATAAAAATTAATGTATTTTATCAACAGCTCATAGTTTTTAATCGTACAATTTCTCTTCATTCCTGGAAATAATCGTAAATATTTAAATTATTCAGAAAATTGTCAATAAAAAACATAAATAATAGGTAACCAAATATTTTTAAATACTAGTCAATTTTAGTTTTTAATTTAATTACAAATATAATAATAATAAAATAAATACTTGTATACAAATAGTTATATGAATCAATCAATTTCTTAGAACTGAAATCTTATCGATATATTCTGATTAACCTTAAATCAATGAATAAAGTAACAATTTTCCTAAGTATTTTATAAATTCAACATACTCAATCCCCTTTAAAAAAATACTATAAATTCGACTCTCAACCAATCATTCCTCTTCAAATGTCATTTTTCACTCCATTATACCAACTATATTCATAATTTTTATAAAGCCTATCAAGTAGATAATATTAACCTTTTGAATACATATATTCATTCCAGTAAATTTCTTTAGAAATATTATAAATTCCTCTCTTGACCAATCATTTTCCATCAAATAACAATATTTCCAGCCATATTCAATATTTTTCATAAAAAAAATCATAAAAAATACCAATTTAGATAATATTTACCCTTTAAATAACAATATTTAACCAACCCAACCCCCTTAAAAATGACAACAAACTTGTTAATTGACTATTTCTCACTAAAGTAAATTCCACTCTAGACCAATCATTTCCCATCAAATAACACTTACCCCTACCCTACCAACTATATTCATTATTTTTTATAGAAATCACCCTTTAAATAACGATATTTAACCGACTCAGTACCTTAAAAATATCAACAAATCTGTTCTTAATCGATAATTTCCTTAAAATATCATAAATTTTCTTCTTAGCCATTTTTTTTCTCACTAAAATAAAATAAAATTTACTCTCAACCAATCAATTCTCTTTAAATGACATTAATCCAAGCTATATTCATTATTTTCATAAAAAATCACCGACTTATATCGATATTCAACCGAATAAATTTCTTGAAATCCCCTTAAAATAGAATTCATCTCGTGACCAATCCTTTCCCCCTTAACAGATCATAAATCTTCTTCTTAACTAATCATTTCTCTTTAAATGACAATATTCCCACTCTCTCAAAAGATTTACACACATATTAATATCTATTTGAACAAATCCCCCCCCTAAAAATATTATAAATTCCTCCTCTATATTCTCCATTTAGAAAATATTTACCTTTGAACACAGATATTCAACCAACTCAATACCCTTAAAAATGGCAACAAACTTGTTCTTAATCGATTATTTCCTTAAAATATCATAAAATTTCCTCTTAATCAATAATTTCCCTTGAAATGACAATTTTCCTCACTGCACCAAAAATATACATATTTTTTGTAAAAAAAAAAGTACAAGGTAAAATTTCTTTAGAAATCTATATTTAACCGAATAAGATCCTTAAAAATCCATCATTCGGATCATATTTACTATATGTATTCAACCAATCAAATTCCCACTTAAAATTATCATAAAAATCAAATTTTTACCAATAAAAATAAATTTTCTTTAGTATTACAAAATTGTTATCGATACCCAACATTTTCCGTTGAAAATCACCACAATTTGATTCTGGCAAAAAATTCTATCAAATAAAAAAATTCATCAAAAATGACTAAAATCGAATAAAGTCTATGTTTCCCACATAAATTAAATTATTGTAAAATATATATCATGTTGCTCAAATAATTAAAATTAATCAGTAAATCAAGTATAAATTCAATAAAAATTACCAGTCAACCCATAGAGATATATCAATGATTTTCATAAGTATACTGATAACCACACTGAGCATTGTCTTAAAAATCTCTAAATTATACTACTTTTGTGATTGATATCCATGAAATCAATAAAATTGAAAATGAAAGTAATTATCGATCTCTTTTTTACACTGTAAAATCAATTAAAATCTTAGGTTTCACTAAAATATTTTTAAAAATTAACTGATTTAATCAACTATTTAAATAGAACATAAAATTATAATTAAAATATCATTAAATCTATCAGTCAAATTTGATTCTAATTCTTAAATAATTATCTTAAATAGATGTTTCATAAACATTTTGATCCTAAATTTAACTTTTATTTAAAATAATCCTAAAATCAAGTCAAATCTAATAAATTTTCAAGAAATTAAGTGTCTAAAATTATAGATTTACCCTAATTTCTTCAATAATTTCATTTAAAACATAATCAAACCCTAAATCCATTAAAATTTAAAAGAAAACCATAAATTCACAAAGATGATTAAAATTTACTAAAATAAATACATCGTAAAACTAGATATCACTAAAATTATCATAAAATTTCCCTAAAAGCTCTAATTGATTTACATAGCCTAAAATTATTTTATTTTTGTCGAATACAAATTTTCAGTGAAGAAGTAATATTTGTGAGAGAGTACATTAAGTAACTAAAATCGGTGAAATTACTGAAAAAAGTGGGATAGTTAAAGATATCTACTAAATCAGTGGTTCTTAACCGGTGGTGCACTCACCCCTCAGGGGTGCGAGCTTGAATATTTTGGGGTGCGAAATTGTAATTTTACAAATTCACGTGTAGCTAGCAAAATAAAAATCTAATCTTAAAAATTCATTTTGGTTAGTAAATTTTTTATTCCCTAAACATTTTGGTTAGTAAATATGTTTGTAAATTATAAACCATCGAGACAAATTAATTTTTGTATTTTTTCTACAATTACAAAAATTCAAATGCGTTTCTAGTTAGAATATAAATATTCAACTAAACTTGTAAAATTAACTTGTATTAATTATTTTATTATTAATATTTAACTTTTAATATTCAACACAAAAATTCAAACTTGTAATAGTCAACACTAAAATTCGAATCTAATTATTAGAATATAATTTGGTACATTAAAGTCAAATTCAAAAGGTAAGCTAAAATATAGCAATAATAGATAGAAGTTTAATATTTTTTTTAGTGTTTTATTAAAAAATTTAATTTAGTTTACGCCATGTCAAAGAAACGATGTTGGAATGACGATTATGTTCGTTATGGTTTTACATTTACAACGGAGAAGGATGGAACGCAGCGACCACAATGTATTCTGTGCTGCAATAAATTTTCAAACGCCAATCTCAAGCCGTCGAAACTAAATGAGCATTTTACCAAACAGCATGGTGGTGTAGATGCTGGCTATGATTTTGAAAGTTTGAAATCTAAACGAGTTCGATTTGATAAAAGTGGAACTATCACAACTTTTGGATTTATATCACACGAAAAGCCGCTGTTGCAAGCGTCTTATCAAGTTGCATATATCTGTGCCAAGAAGAAGAAACCACATACAATAGCTGAAGAACTTGTAAAGCCTTGTGCATTAGAAATGGCTAAAATAGTGTTGGGTACTGAAGCACAACAAAAGCTTCAACAAATTCCTTTGTCAAATGACGTAATACGTACTAGAATTTCTGATATAAGTAAAGACATCTTACAACAAGTAATTGAAGATATTAAAGCTAGTAATGTCCCAGTGGGTATTCAATTGGATGAATCTACAGATGTTGAAAATTGTTCTCAGCTGATGGTGTTTGTACGATATGTAAAAGAAAAAGAAATTGTTGAAGAATTTTTGTTTTGTGAACCATTAGAATTGACTACAAAAGGAATTGATATATTTAATAAAGTCAAAGACTTTTTATTACAATATGAGATACCGATGAACAAAATAGGATCAATTTGTACTGATGGAGCTCCTTCCATGTTAGGCAAAAATTCTGGATTTGTAGCGTATGTAAAAAAGGAAGTGCCTCACGTTACAATTACCCATTGTATTTTACATCGACATGCGCTAGCTACAAAGACGTTGCCTGAAAAATTAAAGAAAACATTAATCACTTCAGTCAAAGTTGTAAATTTTATCAGAGGTCGAGCTTTAAATCATCGTCTCTTCCGTGCTTTATGCGAAGAACTTGGTGCCGAGCATACTGTTCTTTTATTTCACACAGAAGTAAGGTGGCTATCGCGTGGACGTATGCTAAATCGTGTATACGAATTGCGAAGTGAAATAATGCAGTTTCTTAATAATCAAGGCAGTAGTTTAGCTGATGAATTCAGCAATAGAGATGCTATAATTCAGCTAGCGTATTTGGCAGACATATTCACGCACCTTAATGAATTAAATATTTCAATCCAAGGATTTGGAGTGAACACTATAACAGCGAAAGAGAAGTTGACTGCGTTTAGTCGAAAACTTTCAATTTGGATTAACCGTGTTGACAAGATAAATTATGCTAACTTTCCTTTGCTTGAAGAAGTTCTTGTTTCAGATGATGAAAGAAACAATATTACCACCGAAATTAAAGATCATTTGCAAAAGTTGAGCGAATCTTTTGAGGGATATTTTGCTACTGGAGATATAGATATATCAGAAAAATGGATATTAGATCCATTTATTTATAATCTGGACTCAATGGATGACAGTAATTTATTGAAAGATGACCTTGTTGAACTACGGACAAATGGACATAATCAAATGGAATTTGAAGCAGAGAATTTGGAAAGTTTCTGGTGTGCTCAAGTAATGTCATATCCACGATTAGCTAAAATAGCGCTCGTCACTTGTACATATAAAAACAAAAGCTAGAAATAGACTTAATGCTAGTAATGATATGCGTGTAGCTATTTCAAAAAAGATTCCCCGGTTTTCAAAAATAATTGAGGAAAAGCAACAACAAAAAAGCCATTAATAAAAACTTTGATAATTTATAATTGATTATTTCAGCTAACAATTAAAATTTATAAAAAATTTGTTAAGCACATAAAATAAATAAAAAATATGTTTTGCATAATGTTTGTTTTTTAATTTATATAACTCAATAATTTCTAGTAAGGGGTGCGAGAATATTGTTTGAAAATTTTAGGGGTGCCGGTAGCTAAAAAGGTTAAGAACCACTGTACTAAATAGATGAAATATCAATTGCTATATTAAACACTTACAAAGGTAATATACTTTGAATGGAGAAAATATACATCAAAGGGGAAAATATTCATTGAAGAGAAAAATATTCGTTGAAGAGGAAAAAACATTCATTGAATAAAGAAAACATTAATTGAAGAGAGAAAATATTCATTAAAGAGGAAAGCAATCATTAAAGTGAGAAAATATGAATTGAAGCTAACAAATATTCAGTGAATCGAGAATTGCTTATAATAAATTAGACGGTAAATTTCTCAATAATGAGATGAAATATCAATTAAATATTGGGAAATACTTTAAACGGAGTCTGAATTATTCACTGATCAACAAATATACTTAAAAGATGAAAATATTCACTGAAAATGAATTGTACTTTAAGAGTGGATGAATTACTATTATATTCAATTAAAACTTTTTAACAATTGAGTAGATTTTGTCGGTTAATTATATTTAAATAGGGATATATATATGTATTTTGATGGACACTTATGGACGGAGAAATAGTTATTAAAAACAATAAATTATATACATTAATAAATTATATACAATAAATTATCATAAATTATATACATTTTCTTAACAATCTCAAACTTTACATAAATATTGAACTATTTTTATGATTTAACACATACACATTATTAGCCATAAAATAAATATTTCATAAATTGTTGAAAAATAACACATATTTTCATTAAAGTTTTTCCATAAACACTGTAACATATCGATGGTTTAACACACACATTTGAGCCATAATTAGTTTTGATATTTATTTGCACATATTTTCTTAAAAATATAAAATTTTTCTTTAACTTTTTACAAACATTTACAATTGTTCTATCCCTGTATACTATGAACCACAATTGAACAAACTTTTTCTATTCAATATTAATTTTATATACTTTGTTGAAAATTTATATAAAATAATAATGAAAATTATAATTAATAAAAACTTGTAATAATAATAATAATAATAATAATAATAATAATAATAATAATAATAATAATAATGACAATAACAATAACAATAATAAAAATAATTATAATAATAATAAAAATTAAAAAACGCTACTTAAAAAAAAAAATTGTATATTAAAATTAAAAATGTTTAAAAATACTATGCCCTTGACCTACTTTTAAATGACCTTGAAAAAAAAAATATTATGAGTCATCCAATGACTTGACAATAATAATAATAAGAAGAAAAAATAATAATAAGAAAAATAAATAATCATACTAATTAATCATATTATTAATCATATTAATAATAAAAATAATAATACTAATAATAACAATTATAATAATAATAATAAAAAAAAAAAAATTAAACAATATTAATAAGTAATCATGCTAATTAATAATATTAATAATCATATAAAAATAATAAAATTATTTCTTTATAATAAAAGTTTTATGTAGTTGTTTTGTTTTTATTATACATTAATAATAATAATATTAATAATAATAAAACGTGAACTTATAATAATAATAATAATAATAATAATAATAAAAATAATAATAATAATCATAATAATTATAATAAAAATAATAATAATAATAATAAAAATAATAATAGTAAAAACGATAAGTATAATAATAATAATAATAATGATAATAATAATAATAATAATAATAATAATAAAAATAACAATAATATAAATAATTATAATAATAATAATAATAATAATAATAAAAATAATAATAATAATCATAATAATTATAATAAAAATAATAATAATAATAATAAAATAATAATAGTAAAAACGATAAGTATAATAATAATAATAATAATAATAATAATAATAATAATAATAATAATAATAATAATAATAATAACAATAACAATAATAAAAATAATTATAATAATAATAATAATTATTATATTAATGATAAAAATAATAATTATAATTATAATAATAATATTAATAATAATAATAAAAATAAAAATAAAAATAATGATAATAAAAATAATAATAACAATAATAATAATAAAAATAATAAAATAATTATAAAAAATATTAATAATAAAAATAATAATAATAATAATAACAATAATAGAATAAAAATTAAAAAACATTAAAAAACACTACTAAAAAAAAAATAAGTAGTATATTAAAATTAAAAATGTTTAAAAATACTATGACCTTGACCTACTTTTAAATGACCTTGAAAAAATATGATGAGTCATCCAATGACCTTGAAAATTATAAAATTAAAATTAAAAAATATTAAAACATTACTTATAAAAATAAGTAGTAAATTATATTAACTTGTAATAATAATAGTAAAAATAATAATATTTAAAACTAAACTTATAAAAATAAGCAGTAATTTATATTATAAATGTCAAAAAATACTATGACCTTGAAAGTTTTTGAATGACCTTGAAAAAATATGATTAGTCATCCAATGACCTTGACCTACTTTTAAATGACCTTGAAAAAAAAATATTATGAGTCATCCAATGACCTTGACAATAATAATATTAAGAAGAAAAAATAATAATAAGAAAAATAAATAATCATACTAATTAATCATATTATTAATCATATTAATAATAAAAATAATAATACTAATAATAACAATTATAATAATAATAATAAAAAAAAATAATTAAACAATATAAATAAGTAATCATGCTAATTAATAATATTAATAATCATATTAAAAATAATAAAATTATTTCCTTATAATAAAAGTTTTATGTAGTTGTTTTGTTTTTATTATACATTAATAATAATAATAATATTAATAATAATAAAACGTGAACTTATAATAATAATAATAATAATAATAATAATAATAATAATAATAATAGTAAAAACGATAAGTATAATAATAATAATAATAATAATAATAATAATAATAATAATAATAATAATAATAATAATAATAACAATAAAAATGATAAAAATAATTATAATAATAATAATAATGATATTAATGATAATAATAATAATTATAATTATAATAATAATATTAATAATAATAATAAATATAAAAATAAAAATAATGATAATAAAAATAATAATAACAATAATAATAATAAAAATAATAAAATAATTTTAAAAAATATTAATAATAAAAATAATAATAATAATAAAATAATTATAAAAAATATTAATAATAAAACTAATAATAATCATAATAATATTAATAATATTAATAATAATAAAAATCATAATAATAATAAAAATAATAATATTAATCATAATAATAATAATCATAATAATTATAATAACAACAGGAATAATAATAATAATAATAATAATAATAATAATAATAATAATAATAAATAAAAACAATAACAATAACAATAATAATAATAATAATATAATTTAAAAATAGTAAATAAATAATAAAATATTGACTTAATTAAAACAAAAAAAAATTATAGTATATAAAATAAATAAAATAAAAATAAATAAATAATATTATTGACTTGATTAAAACAAAAAATTATAGTATATAAAATAAATAAAATAAAATAAAAACAAATAAATAATATTATTGACTTGATTAAAACAATATTCACTTCATTAAAACAAACAATATAATATAAATATTATTTAATAATAAAATAATAAATAAAATATAGTATATAAAATAAAAATAAATAAATAATATTATTGACTTGATTAAAATAAAAAATTATAGTATATAAAATAAATAAAATAAAATAAAAACAAATAAATAATATTATTGACTTGATTAAAACAAAAAATTTAAATATAATAATAATATAATTTAAAAATAAATAATAATATTATTGACTTGATTAAAACAAAAAATTAAATTTAATAATAATATAATTTAAAAATAAAATAATAAAATAATTGAATTGATTAAAACAAACAATTAAAGTATATTAAATAAAAATAAATAAAATTAAAAATATATATTATAAAATTTGATGAGTCATCCAATGACCTTGAATGAGTCATGGTCTTTGTTTAAATGACCTTGAAAAAATATGATGAGTCACACAATGACCTTGAATGAGTCATGGTCTTTGTTTAAATGCCCTTGAAAAATATGATGAGTCATCCAATGACCTTGAATGAGTCATGGTCTTTGTTTAAATGACCTTGAAAAATATGATGAGTCATCCAATAACCTTGAATGAGTCATGGTCTTTGTTTAAATGACCTTGAAAAAATATGATGAGTCATCCAATGACCTTGAATGAGTCATTGTTTTTGTCTTAAAAATTTTTTGTACTTTTGTACTTAGAAAAATTTTCTCTCAGCGGGGGGAGGGGATACTGTGCTGGAGGTGACACATCCCACTACTATAGGAAGCATTGGTTATCGGTATTTTTAACATTTAATAAAGTTTGGTTTATTTAATAAAGTTTCAGGTGTAGCAATATAGCCATGACCTGTTAATATAGCTATTTGGGAATATTAATTTATGGACCAGTTACTTTCTTTTTCATTCATTTTAATTATTTTTTCATTTAATAAATTAATATCCTCTTCTAAGTAAGTATCACTCATGGGTCTAACCTCAATCAAATAGATGAACTTTTTAATGTTGTCAAATATAAATTATAGAGGAAAAGTTGATGTGTCCAATATGATATTTCCTGATGAAAAACCTCAACAAATAGTTGACAAAAGTGGAAAATATACAATAATATTTTTCCAATCTGGAAAATGTAGGATGATGTGGTATAAATATTCAATCACAGTTGATGACTTGCAATATAAAATAAGTAATTTAGGATTACAATCAATTACAGTTACGGCAGATTTTTAGCATTTTGAAGAGCTAATTTTAAATCCAGCTTTCTCTATTTTTATGAAATAATGTTCTGTCTCTGATGTGTGATTCATGATCTCTTGAAATAACTAATATATCATCTAAGAAAACTATAGCAACTTTCCAATTTATCTCTTCTAATACTTTGTTTATCAGTCTTTGAAAAGTTGCTGGTGCTGCGGCTATATCACAAGGCATTCGGTTAAAGCAATATTGTTTAGATTTCGTACCAAAAGCTGTTTTTAACTTAGAACTTTCATCTAATTCAATTTGGTAGAACGCACTATATTTTGGGCCATAAATACAATAAGATTTTTTCAATACTAGGAATTTGAAATATGGGTCTTTCTGATAATTTATTTAATCTTTTGAAGTCAAGACAAATTCTTATATTTTCACTATCTTTCTTTTTAATGCATACTTATGGAGTGTTCCATGATGATGTGTATTCTTTTATTATGCCGAATCTTTCCATTTCTTCAATACATTCTTTAATATTTGGTAACAAGTGCACTTTTGGTCTTCTAAGATTCATATTAATAGGAGCACATGAAGTTATTATATATATTTACCAGCTGAGGTTTTCCTATATCATATATGTGGTTCATAAATATACTATCATATTTTCTAGCCAATCTTTTGATTTCAGTATTATCATTCCTAGATTCCTCTAATGCGTTAATTAAAATTAATTATTTTTAAAATTTATTTTTAATATTTATCTTTACAATCAACATGAAGTAACTATTCAATTTGACAATTTGAAATACGAGATTGTGGAACAAAATATTGAAGTTTCAGAAGAAATAAATCTGTATACTAATGATGCGATAAATCATAGCAACAAAAGTTATACAAAAATAGAAATATAAGTGATCTCGGGTTGTGGCAATATAATATAAATTCTAAATTTAGGTTATTAATTGTTATAACTGGTCCTAAACAAAAATTTCAAATTAATTTCCCTAAAAAGGATGAAGGTTGATCTTTCTCTATATCTTGTTATAATAAAAATATGCTAAATGGTGAAAAAGTGCATCGCAGTTGGTTAGTTTATTCAATGCAAATGATTCAGTGTATTGTTTTTGTTGCATATTATTTTCAGAAAATAGAAACAAATGTAAACGATTTATAAATGGCTATAATAACTAGAGAAAATTGCCACATTAAAGCTTTTATTGATTGGCAAGAACTGCTAAATTGACTTCATTTATATTCCACCATTGAAAATGTAAGTCAAATTAATATAACAGAATATAACTTCTCAGATTAATATTCGAAGAATTTTAGATGTACTTTTATTTTTATCCGAGAATAATCTTACACTAAGAGGGACTCATGAAAAAATAGTAGTAAATAATGAAATTTTTTTAAGTCTAATCAAACTTTTAGGTAAATATGACACTGTGTTAATAGATTATATAAATAAAATTAAAAATACGAAATAACAAATTGTTCATCATTTGGCACGTAGATCTCAGGTATAACTTATTACCACATTAGGCACGTTAAAACATCCAAATGAACTGAACATCTGATATTTATCACACGGAACAGACATCAATAATAACTAGATACGTAAACTTTAAAGACAAGAAATTTGTGATTAAAAAATAATTTATAGGATTTATTGGAGTATCCAATACAACTATTGAAGGTTTAGCAAATACATTTGTTCAAAGATTAACTGATTTTAATCTAGATATTATAAATGGCTAAGGGAAATACTACGATAATGGCACCAATATGGGAGGGTAAATATAAAGGTGTACAGTCCCGAATAATTAATTTCAATCATCATGCACTAAATGTGGCTTGTTTATCACATTTATTTAATTTATTAATATGTGATGCTGTTTCAAGCAGTATATACAGCAAAACTATTTTTTGTATACCACAACGTTTATAGTGTTTATTTTCTACATCTACTAAAAGGTGGGAAATAGTGAAAAAACATTTAAATAATATTTTTAAACCATTGTGTGATACTCGTTAAGAAGCTAATGTAGATTCAGTGAAAGCTGTATAGGAACTATTTTAACAAACCCGTAATGCTCTTGAAGACCTTTATATAACTAGGTAACTATAACATAGTAGTATCTGAAGGTCAAATTTTATTAGATTTAGTACAAACAATGTCATTTATATTAAGTTTAACAACATGGTTTACTGTATTGTCTAAAATTAATAATATTAACAAATTATTGCAAACAAAAACTATTATACTTGATTCAGTTTATAATCTAATAAATATGATTAAAAATAAAATACTAAGATCACAATTTGATGTTTTCTTGATTAAGGTGAAGTTGATAGCACTAAGAGAAACGAAAAAATAAAAGATTATTTTTTGAATCGGCAGAAGATGAAACACCAACCAATCCGGTCAAATAATTTTGATCCAATTCTTTTAATATTGTAATCGATACAGTTATTGTGCAAATCGAAGAAAAATTCAAAAATAAACCCAAAATAATTTCCATATTCAAACTAATAACAGATATACAAAGTTTTTAAAACTATGAATTAACCAAACAGTCACAAGATTTGATTTTATAGTAAAGATGTTGACAAATGTTTAATTGAAGACACTTTATTGTTAAAATGATTAATTTTGAACGAAATTGATGTTAAGAAAGCGGATGATATATTTCACTTTATTTTAAATAACAACTACAATGAAATGTTTCCTAATATTATAACTGTACTAAAATTATTGTTTACGCTTTCAGTTACTGTCGAATTTGCAGAACGTTCATTAAGACAATTAAAACTGAATAAAAAAAAACTTCCGATCAACTATGTCCACGAATAGATTAAATTCACTTGCAATAATAAAAATAGAAAAAGAAATGGTTAAAGAATGTGATTTCTCTAATATTATTAACGATATGACCATTAAAAAGTCACATTACAAATAAAGTTAAGAGAATCTTAATTTTTATTTATATATTGTTTATGTTTTACTATTTTTATAAACTTATTTCATATTTTTGTATTATTGTAATATTTTTTTAATAAACAGAAATACTGATAATATTTTTACTTTATTATAAAGTACAAAAAATATGTATTTTTTTAAATGGACGTTTACGTGTGCTTCACTGCGCCTTTTTATCGTTGATGCTCCTAAAAAAAATATTTAAATCATAAATTAGTAAATATAATTTTTTTATAATTTCTATGTAGGTTGAAAAATAATTTACCAAATCCACGTTCAAAAGCTTCGACAAGAAATCATTAAATGAATAAAAATGTCTTGGAGTGAATAAACCGATATTATTAAAAGACTGGACAGCAATTTGATATTCATAAAATGCTAAATAAATAAAAATAAAAAATAACATTTATTTTTAAAAAAATTTTAGACAATAGATTATACCAGAAATTTAAAATTTTAAAAAATTTTAATCGAACTATTTCTCCATATTTTTCCTTTTACTAAAACAATCCGAACGTGGGCAATGTTATAAGTAAACGTGAATATGAATGTCAGCATACTTCAAAACAACCTTTCCTTGCTTAATAAGAATTTCTTTCATCAAACAGAAGTCTACCGTTTTGCAGCAAGACAACGCCAGCCCATATAAGATGCTATTAAAGTATCATTTTGGCTTTAAGTCTAAATGTTAATATTATTGAAAATGTCTCAACAACAATGAAAAGAAATGTTTTTAAGATGAGACCACATCAATGAAAGAACTAAAAACTGTTACAGAAAACGTATCAAAAATGGCTGTTAATCTTTCTCTGTGAAGAAGTTTGATTTTTTTCAACGCGTTCTCGTTTGGCATGAATTTTGAAAAATATGGTCCCAGTATTTTTTGTTTGCTTAAATAATAAACTTATATCAAATCAGTATTAATCCATGTTCTAATTATTTTTATGGAGGTGCAAATTTTGTTTTGTGGTTTTCTGTATTAAAACAAATATGAAGTAATAACAATAATAATACTAATCAATTAAAATAATAATAATATATCAGATAAGAAAAAAATAAAATAAGCCGATGCTGAAAAATAATTATTATATTGATAAAAAGGTTTTCTATTATCATATAATCCTCATTGACGTTGGAAATTTTATTTATGGTTATTGAAAAATATAAAATCAAACCTTTGTATTGAATATTTGAAAAGTCAGTGGAAAGTTCAGTTAAATGATTTTCTATCATTTTCTCATTTAATAACTTTTTCTTATAGATTATACTTTTTATATAGATAAGTACAACAGCTAGCCATATTATAAGGGAAACCAATGTGAATAAAATCGCATATTTATAACGACTAAATAAAGAAGTTTGAGGAATGAAGTGAATGAATCCTAGCATTATTTTTGCATTGCAACGTTTCCCATATACTATAAATACAGTGGCATTTTCTGGCGTCTTTGAGTTCGTCGGAACATTCAGAGCGCAAATTATTGAATAATTTTGAATATATTTCCTTGAACAGGAGACATTTTCAGAGAAATCAATATTGATCGGATCCGCTGCTAACAGAGGCAAATTGGCATCACTTCTAATAGTCAAATTACCATTTGAATTATATTTTAGGTCTTTTTCTGCTAATTCAAACTTTGGTTTAGGCAAATATGAGAATTCATATATTTTATTTTCAATCTTGACAAATATCAATGAGAAGTTGCAATTCATTATCGAAAGTTATAATTAATAATTAACAATCAATATCCATATTAAATTTTCATTATACTGTGTTTCAATAAATATTTCAATCCTATTATTTTTGATATACCTATATCGCAAAAAAAGTAAACACAAAAGATTTTATAGCCAGGATTTTGACAATTTTTCATCTATAATGAAAACATTTGACAATTATTTTCCTATTAACATTGGTTTATTTTATAAATTTATAAGACATTTTTTCGTTATACATTCAAAAAACAATATATTTACGACTTGAAGGGATAACAGTACCTGCTAATTATATGACTCTTATGAAATTTGAAATTTTATTTCTGATTTTTAAATAAATTTATATTTTTAATATTTAAAGAAAAATTAACTTGTTAATTGGTTTATAAATCTACTAATAAAATAATATTCATATTTCTTTGCTTTATATTCAAGTAGCATGAAACCCTGATTGGATCGGGGAAGTGGCGAGGTCAGAGCCAATCAGCGATCAATTGATATAAACCCTGTTGAAAACCTTTTCTTACGAAAAAAGAAATAATCTCAAGGAAAATATAATGAAACTTGATTTTTTTGATGTAGTCAAATAAAAAGTTTATGATTATATTCGAAATTTTGTGTTATAGAGAAAGCTAGTTTTCAATCTTTTGCCACAACAAAAAGAAATGAAATATCATAAAAAGAAAACAAATAAAAGTGACTAAAATATAATAGATTTAAATTATAATTATAATAAAAATATTTTAAAACAAAAAGTAATATTTGTCAATCTATAAAGTTTGAATATTTAAATTCTTTAAACATTTCATGGTGAAACTGACAGAATTTTGATAGAAATAAATATAATTGAAATTTTACCTTTCATTTGGTTGTTTGAAAATTCAATTTTTTGATTTTGCAAATCCTCCTCCATACTTTTTAAATTTTTTTTAATTGTTTGGATATTTCTTAGCTTTATTAAAGATAAAACAATTGTCAAAATAAAAAAAAGTAGAAATGACGGAATGCCTAATGAATAATGGATTTTAAACTCATTCCAATGGGAAATATTTGAATAAGAAAAGGACCCAAGCAGGATAATGTTGTTATTGAGGCCATAAGACAATGTTATATTGATATAAGGTAAAGGAGACAATAAAATGTTTTGGAAGTTCAGAGCGCAAATTACTGAATAATTTTGAATATATTTCCTTGAACAGGAGACATTTGCAGAGAAATCAATATTGATCTGATCCGCTGCTAACAGACGCAAACTGGCATCACTTCTAATAGTCAAATTACCATTTGAATTATATTTTAGGTTTTTTTCTGCTAATTCAAACTTTGGTTTAGACAAATATGAGAATTTATATATTTTTGTGCCAATCTTTACATCTGCCACAGAGAAATTGCAAGGTATTGGACATGAATAAACCGATTTACTTTTACATTCATTTCCAGTTTCATTTGATTTCCTACAACTAAAAACATGTTCTCCCATTGCCGGCTTGACAGGCACATTTTCCGGATGATGATTTAAACAAATCCTTGCAGTATATCCTCCCCCTTCTATAATTTTGATTTCTTCTTCGGATATTGAATTTGCAACAAAGATAAAAACGAGAACAAATTTCAAATGCAAAGAATTGAGCATATTTTTGATAAAGAATTTTCGATAAAGAAATTTCATGAAATTCTAATTTCCGTAAATCACTTGAAAGGTTAATATGAAATTGAAACATTTCATAAACTGTGATTATTAACCAATGAAATTCAAAATAAATTCGTAAATAAATTGTATTCCACGTTGAAATTGAAAAAATAAACATTGATATTACATCATAACATTCGAGATATTTTACCAGTGAAATAACGCACAATCACAATTTTTATTAAACACTAAAAAATATAATTTTTTTTGATTTTATTTTCAATCGAAAACTTACAATATTTATGAAAATTATACATTTTTAAATTTCAAGAGGAATTTTTGTTCGCTTCGCTCGCCGCGAGAACGAAGTCGCTATATTGCGATTGTTTTGTAAAATAAAACGCTCATTTATTTTTTGCATTCAGTCACTAATGTGCGTTTTGACTTCCACTTTAATTGTTTTTGCGTTTCCTATTTAAATATATAATATATTGTCATGGGCGGACTTAGCTATATTTTCTGTAAACGGGAAGTCCGCTCAAGCTCCTTTAATTTTTCTTAACATTCTTTATAAGCTGTCAACGATATTAACCGGAATATGTCTAAATTACCTTATATAAACGGTAAATATAAAAACCGTGATAGTTTCGAATGAAAGAAAACACGTTCTATAGTCCATACTCATAACAAAATATCTTTCATCATGCTCCTCATTCACATCTCAAAATTTTGGTTATACTTGATAGATGTATCATCCGTATCTTCAGAATATATGGTAACAAATAAGTTAAAGAAGTTAAATGAGGAAAACTAGAACCAAAGGCTTATTAAATCATATTTGTATTATTTTACTGTTATTTTGTGCAATTACTGATTTTGTTAAATTATTTCATATTTAGTATTTATTACAAATGTGTTAATTTGTGTCTAAATTCAATAAATTTTATATATTTAATGTCGTTTGACGGAAATTCAATGTATACAAAATACTGATTTTGCACCTAAAACTTTAAGTGATACTGTAAAAAAATAAATATTTTGAGAAATATAATTTTTGTCTATTGAACGTTGCATAATTTTCACCAATTACATCCAATATTTATTTTATTTTTACAAGTATAATACTTTAATAAATAATTATATTTTATTTCAGTTTATAATATAATAATAAAAATTCAGTCATATGACAACTAAATCATTCAGCTATTAATAGAAAAAGTATTTCGAATATTATTGAAAATAAATGCTATTTTTCAAAATTTTTATTAAAATATTAATTAACTTTAAAATAATAGTCAAAAATTTTCTGAAAATATAATATGTCAAAGAATGGTCGATGCCAAATTGAATTTAAAAAAAAGAAAAATAAAATGAAAAATAATGACTCGGAAAATAAAGTTCCGGTCGACCTGGCATTCTGAATCTTGATTGAATGACAAAAATATTTTGGAGGTGTTCAGGCGAACACATCAGCGGAACGCTGAAGAATATATACGGATACTTTTTTAACACAATTTATTTTTTTTATTTTTAAATATTAACTATTTTTAATTAACATATTTAAAAGTTTTTTTAATTTCTCAAATACCATTAATATATTTCAAACAATATGATAATTTATATATTTTCGTCTCAATTTTTACATTTTGCAATGATAAATTGGAAGGTATTGGACATGAATAAACCGATTTACTTTTACATTCATTTCCAGTTTCATTTGATTTCCTACAACTAAAACATAATCTCCCATTGGCGTCTTGACAGACACATTTTCCAGATGATGATTTAAACAAATCCTTGCAGTATATCCCCCTCCTTCTATAATTGATATATCTTCATAGGATCTTGTCAACGATATAAGAAATAATGTCAAACAAAACCGTATAAAAATGTTTCTAACAGAATTGAAATTACATTTCATTACAAAAGATTTAATGAGAATTTATTATTAATAAACCTTTAACAATAAAACATAGCATGCCAATGTCCAATTAAATTAGGATAAATTATTCAAAACATTTAAATATATTAAATATAATCAACATACATGTCATGTTTATAAATGTTTGTTGTATAGTCATGTTTATATTATACTAATAATAATATTTTTATTAACAACATAAAATCACTAAGCGATTAAACAAATAAATAAATAACTTCTAAAAATCACTAAAATCAATAAATTTAATATAGGAGTTCTTTGAAATTATTTTTAATAAAAATTAAAAAAATTCTTTTCTAATAAATAAGTGATCTGAAACGTAGGTGACCACATGGGCAGCATTAGGCAGCATGGAATAATTTATCTAGCCTTAATCACTCGAGTTGGGGTCAAAGATAATATTAGCACTGTATCTTGTTAAAAATGAAAAGTGACTTTGTACAGGTAATGGCTTATGTAGATGACATTGCTCTAATGGCAAATAATTCAAATGACTCTTCAATCAGCTCTACAAGATTTGTATCTCGAAAGATGGTAAATGAGTTTTAACAGAAATCTTCTTGTATCTGCGATTAAACTATGTCCATTAATCATTAAACCCGTTTTCCGAAATGATTTAGCGGAATTCAAATGGAAATTTGTACATCGCGCTTTTACTAATACACTCTTGACGTTTGCAAAAACCATATAGAAACTTCCAGGGTCGCCTCTGTCGCACAATCGCACAAGTTCTTCAAACATGTAAAATAAATCAATCACCAGAAACCAATAGACATAATTCTTGCTTAGAAAAAAATCAAAAATGAGCTCAAATATCCTGAATGTTTAGTTGTCATCAATCACAAATGTTCTCTTTTTCCAACTTCAAATGAACGCGTTGATATTCTTATCATCAATACTGAGAAAAAGACCATTTCATTGGATGAAATGAAATTGGTGGATAAAATGAACTTAGAGAAATATGAGATGCCTCAATTGAAGTACAAACGGTTAAACAAGACTACAAAGTCGAGCTATCTACATGTATCTTTGGGTTTCCTGGATCAATTTAGACAAAAACATCTGATCTTTTTATTAAAATGGAAGTTCCTCAAAATCGTATCAACAATCTTATGAAAGAATGTGAAATAAATAATATCTGGTATTTCCATACCAATAGTATTCTCCCAAACCTTGCTTAATTAACTTTTAAATAAAGTAAAATCAAAATTCTACATAGTTTTATTCTAAATATTATACACTTTCATATCATTCATATTTGTGATTATAAAAGCAACTAATATATACTTTATATTATTATCTATAAAAAAACACTTATTTATATAATAAGAAAAATCTGTTTAAAAAATGTTGTTATAATACTTTGGAGACATAATATTTATTATCTAAAACAAGTGACTAACTCTCAGGAGGAAATTATTATATTGTAATTATTTTGAACAAGATACACACATGCCAGGTGGAATAGCTTAGTGTCGATGGTAGAACGATTTCTTCTTATAATTGATCCAATATAAAATGTGTTAAAGAATTTATAATGGGTTATCTCTTGATGAACGCTGATGTTAATATTGCGAGAAATATCTTGGATGTTTTGAAAACTGCTCGAACTGTGATAGAACCATTAAGGCGCAGTGATACTATCATATTAAAAGCGGAAGGAGTTCTTAAGTTTCTATTTTACGAACTAGGAAAAAGTCATTCTGTTATAACTTTGAATTAGCTTGACGAATTAAAGGCACGTTTAGGACAGAGAAGAGATAAATCACTGGTGTCTCTTGTAAAATTTCTACAGGACCCATAATCACTAGAAAAGGTTGAAGACGAGTTTTTCACTATGCCTGTAGAAATGAAATTATCAAGTCAGTTAAAATTTTGATGTGTAAGCTTTTTCCTGCACCACCTGGACCTGATGAATTGTGTATTAATAATGAAGATCTAATGGTAGGTGGAAAGAATTAAGCAGTTATGGAAATGTAAGATTGCATTCAAATAAAATTATGACTGAAAAAAAATTTAATATATACAATTCACATTCAAGTATTTATATACATTTAAAATATCTGTACACTGAGCATTTTGAACAATAATTATAGGATTTTAAGATTATCAACTACCCCTCACAAGTTATTCGTTTCCAATAATTACTCAGATTTTTCGCCATTATCTTGAAATCAGAAATACTACAATAATACCGATAATAATAAAAATATATCAGATAAGTAAATAAAAAAATAAGCCGATGCAGCAAAATAATTATTATATTGATAAAAAGGTTTTCTATTATCATATAATCCTCATTGGCGTTGGAAAATTTTATTTATGGTTATTGAAAAATATAAAATCAAACCTTTGTATTGAATATTTGAAAAGTCAGTGGAAAGTTCAGTTAAATGATTTTCTTTCATTTTCTCATTTAATAACTTTTTCTTATAGATTATACTTTTTATATTATAAGGGAAACCAATGTGAATAAAATCGCATATTTATAACGACTAAATAAAGAAGTTTGAGGAATGAAGTGAATGAATCCTAGCATTATTTTTGCATTGCAACGTTTCCCATATACTATAAATACAGTGGAATTTTCTGGCGTCTTTGAGTTCGTCGGAACATTCAGAGCGCAAATTATTGAATAATTTTGACTGTATTTCCTTGAACAGGAGACATTTGCAGAGAAATCAATATTGATCTGATCCGCTGCTAACAGACGCAAACTGGCATCACTTTTAATAGTCAAATTACCATTTGAATTATATTTTTTATCTTTTTCTGCTAATTCAAACTTTGGTTTCGACAAAATTGATAATTTATATAATTTACTTTTAAATCTTTACAAATATCAACGAGAAATTGCAAAGTATTGGACATGAATAAACCGATTTATTTTTACATTCATTTTCAGTTTCAGTAAATTTCCTACATATAAAATCATAAACTCCTCCCTTTCGTGTCTTGACAGGTATAATTTGACAGTATAATCCTTGCAGTATATCCCTCTCCTTCTATAATTGTGATATATTCACAGGATCTTGTCAACGATATAAGAAATAATGTCAAACAAAACCGTATAAAAATGTTTCTAACAGAATTGAAATTACATTTCATTACAAAAGATTTAATGAGAATTTATTATTAATAAACATTTTATAATAAAACATAGCATACCAATGTCCAATTAAATTAGGATAAATTATTCAAAACATTTTAATATATTAAATATAATCAAGATACATGTCATGTTTATAAATGTTTGTTGTATAGTCATGTTTATATTATACTAATAATAATATTTTTATTAACAAATTAAAATCACTAAACGATTAAGTAAATAAATAAATAAATAACTTCTAAAAATCACTAAAATCAATAAATTTAATATAGGAGTTCTTTAAATTATTTTTAATAAAAATTAAAAAGTTTTATTCTAATAAATAAGTGATCTGAAACGTAGGTGACCACATGGGCAGCATTAGGCAGCATGGAGTAATTTATCTAGCCTTAATCACTCGAGTTGGGGTCAAAGACAATATTAGCACTGTATCTTGGTGAAAATGAACATTTTGTTTAAAACTATTTTTATTTTCAAGTGTTAATTAACTTAAATTAATTTTATCTCAAACTTTTGTCAGCCATCTTTAATCCAAGCGTGCTGTTAACAATTTATAGAATCCTAGTAGACTTAGAATTTATTATTAAGTTTGAGTAGAATGCAAAATAATTCATGGAAAAATTATTTAAAATATAAATTCCTAAGAACGAACATAAACAAGTATAAAAAATTCAATAACCTCGTGAAGGAAATAACTTTTATTTATAAAAATTATAAATTGTAACTTTTACCAATGTCATTGTAAGTACACCAATGCCTCACATTGCGTCGTGGTTTCGTTCCAAAAAAACACGACGCAAAGTGAATTATGATTTTCTATAGCAAACCATGTAGAGATCGAAGATAGGTTCCAATGTTACGAAAATACTACTTTTTAAAAAGAAAATTGAACAAAGTAAACATTTAAAAAACAAAAATAAAATAAAATTTTATTACATACATACAAAAAACCAAAAAAACAAATTCATTTAAAACAAAATAAAATATTCAATTAATTTATAAAAACAAAATATAAATTAATCTTTGTCTGATGAGTCCATAGCGTCTGTTGTCGTCTTTCACACTTGGTCCAATGTTTGCTGAACAGCTTTTTTTAAAACGTAAAATAAATTTCCTTGTAGCAATTGATATTTGTAGCTACCGCCTGGGACATTTTTAAACTCCTTCCGCTGTCAGGATCGTTTTTAAAAAAAATCTCCATCCCCGCTTGTAAACAACCAATCACAAAGCATATTTTTAAGAGCACGTGATTGTCACGCGATGACGACTGTATACTTGCGTTGACTCTTGGGAACAAATACAGTATGTGTGTATACATAATTGAAACTGAACTATAAAATTAGCAAAACAAAGTGAAAATAAAATTGTGTTAAAATTGCGTTGATTTTCAGTTAGAAAGGGAATCCCCGAGTTTTGATGCATGGCGCAATTAGAACAAAAGTCGTTCCATCTTTTAGAAAGAAAAAAAAATTTCAAAAAATTTCGAAAAAAATTAAAGACTCGAACCCAAAACAACGCAACTTCGAAAATCTAATGACGCACAGTGACAATTAGTACTAATTCAGCAGCGACGCAACTTCGAAATAACGCAAATCGAGGTATTGGTGTAATTGTATTTATATATTTAATTTTCATGTCCCTTATATTTTAATACATATAGTTAATGTATTTGACTATCTCCATATTTGATTGATTTATTTTGATTATCTAGGGCATCGGATTATGCCATTCTTAATGATTTATCCAAATTATGCATGCTCTAGTAACAATGTAGTATATAAATATATTGTCTGCTTTTCAATAAATAAACATCTTTGATATTGTTATCTTCGTCATGTCACAGTAAGTATTTTGAATATCATGTCACTGCAAATATCAGTGTTCTACAAAAATTTACAATTATATTTTATGCACTTTAAAGGGTGACTGGACAAAATGGTATAGGTCAAAATGTTACGGACAAAATGGTACGGACAAATTGGTACTGACAAAATGGTATATTGACAACAAGGTACTGTTGGGTTATTATTATTGAAAATCTGTTCCCTCTGAATCCTCATGTCCTTTTCAAATCAAATAAGTAAATCCAACAAAGAATAATTTTATTTGCACTTTACCACAGTTAAAACTCAATCCGATTTATTCCAATGTTTTTTAATTAAAATTTGTGATTTATTTGCACCATTCAACCACCGAATTAATTTGATTACCTTAAGGTAGGTTATCCAATGGATAATCACCTTTTCTGATAGATAACTTTTGACTTTACTTGGGTTTAGACTCTTTTACTGACCTGACTAGACTACTCTTTTGCTTCGACCACTGGCCATTTCGTGTTTTTCCTTTTCCTTTTATACTCCTGCTTAGACTGTTTTCAGACAATTGTCAACAACATTTGCTGCCATACTAAATTATTAAAAATAATTACTTCCCACAGACCACCTTAGCCGAAATTTGTCAACAACGTTTGCTACATTACTAAATTACAAATTAGGAAAAAATTACCTCCCAATAGATCAGTGGTGCCCATTTAATATTGTTTAGTCCAATTTACCCTTTTATATTATTCCGTCTACACGCAAGGTTTTCCTCATCTCTTGGGTTTCCCATTGCCATGAACTTCCCATTGACTCGGGCTTCTCATTAGTAATTAATTTTTTTAAATTAATTTGTTTTCAGTCTTATATTATTTTCTAGGGACCCTCACTAAATTTTTATTATTATTTCTGGACTCGTCTCTTAATTTAGCGTTCAAACATACCAATTTCCTCCGATCAATACTACTTTCGAATTTTTGTAAATTTTTAAATTAATGTTGCACTTTTATCATTTTTGTGTTTTATTGATTTTACATGTGCCTTTTTCATAATACCCCAACAGTACTTACAAAATGGCAGTACTTAACTCAATAATTAACTCAATAGTTTTTACAGAATTTTTAATAAATTAATAAATAAATCAAATCACATAACAAAATTAAATTTACTAAATATATTTATAACAAAAATATTGTAAAATATTGTATTGTAAGTTTATTAATTAATTATATTTACTATCACATTTATCAACTTCATCGTCACCTACTGGAGCTCGGAACAACAACTAGAAAAAAGAATAAAGAATACATTCGTATCAATGAAGCACTTCAAACCATGATCGCCGATTATACCCGGTTAAATATCTGGGAGATATTGCACGAATGCTCAATATAAATGTTGTCTGACTTATTATTGAAATATATTTAGTTTATTTGTAGTTGTAATTTTCTTTAATACATATTTAATTTTTTAATTTATTAATATTTGAGTTAATTATTGAATAAAGTAGTATCGTTTTGTTCGTACAATTTTGTCCTATACCATTTTGTCAGAGAACCCTCTGAAGTATTAATATGCAGCCAATTTTTCGTTTTACTTGTTAGTTCAATGCATAAAAGTTTACAATAGCCTTTATTTTCTTGATTTTCATACACTTACTATACTTTTAACAGTCTATTAACTTAACTTCGATATTATTATATATAAATAAGCAATTTATCAATATAAACAAAACATCAGCTAACTAGATATAATTTTATTAGGTAGCAATAATTAGATACTGAACAACTAGATACCAATACTAATATATGTTGGTTTTAGTAAAATAATAATAGTCCGTATTTCTACCTTCACATACTCGATAAAATAAGACACATTCCTACTAACTTATATTTGCATTTATCAAATATTACAGGTCGGTGATCCGGCTAACGAGTTGACTTTCGTTAGTTGTAGTTGCTGGCCGTGCACTCTTGAAAACTCGGTTGTCCGCGGCGAGGCCTGGCCGTAAGACGTGGGACTTTACCCGCAGGGCACCGTTTTACCACTCGTAACGGCTGATGGAAACGTCGGTCGAGACGAGCAGAAAACCTAAAATCACGGGAACAACGCCATTATTTAGTAGAAATTAGGAGTGATCGCCGGTCGATCATTAAGTGATACACCATTCTACACATACCTGTAAACAAAAATTCGATTGTGCAAATAAAATTTAAAGAGAATGCTCATATTAAAAAATTGATTAATTTGAGAAAAATATTTGGGATTTCTAAATTTAGTGTGGAGAATACTGTGATAAATTTGAGTAAAATAGTGTTGAATGATGATAAAGAGCGTGTTTTAAAATTTGGTCCAAATCACTGTATTAAGAATCGCTTGGATGAAACAAAATTGTGTGCAAAAATTGAAAGTTTATATTTTCATATAGCCCGATCGATGAAAGGCATTAATGGTAATTATGTGAAGAGATCGCTAAGCGCAAGTACGATGGAGTATATCGATAAAAACAAAAAGCAGAATATTAGGGATTTTATGACTTTAAAAAACTTAGCTAAAAAAAATATAAATATCATTAAAATTGAATTAAATAACATGCAAACCAAGCTTTAATTATTTAATTTTAGTTCGAGTATAATAATCCGATAACAAGTACCACTCATTTTGTTGTAATACTCGAATAACCGAGTATCACAAAAAATCAAGTAATTTTGAAACACTAACCTGACAACTTGTTTAAATGAAATTGTATACGATGTTTTTTTCATCGAAAGTGTTTGTTTTCTTTTAAATAATAAAATTTTTTGAAATGTTAATTATGCAGATATTTTGATTAACATAATAATGACATAGCAAATTCTGCTTGTAATTAAATATCAATTTATTTAACTCAAATTATATGAATAAGACATATTATTATTAATACCGTAATACATATACATATAATAGTTTAATGCATGCGCCATTTTATAAATAAATAATAATCTTTCACATTCTACTAAGACATCAATATCTGCACATCATACAATAAGTCATGTATTGTGCGTTAGTATTTCGTAACATTAAGAATATTTCAAATATTGACACCTTAAAATTCAGCTTATTCTAACAATTTAATCAAAAGATGTATAAGAACCGCAATAAATGACGTCACACACCTAAGAGGAGGGGGTCGCAGATTTGTGACGATGTGCGACGAGGGAAAGGTGTTTAAGAACTGTACCCACAGCTAAATGTATTTGTAAACAAATTACTAATTTCAGTTCAGGGTTCTTTAATACAGTTCTCATAACGTATATGCAGCATTGCAGCTAATCCAACAAATGTTAAAATGATTTGATACTGTCATTTTCAATATGAAATACGAGCTTAGGCGCAAATGTTTGAGACGTCATATTTAAGGGGGGCCAAACGTCTTGTGACAACGTGTGACGAGGGAAGGGAGAGGGTAAAAATCAGCGAAAATCGCGTGACGCTATTATGGACTGCCCCCTTATGTGACTTCAATAGAAATTTGAATGGTTTTGATTTTATTTTTTTTGGAAAAAAACACAAAAACAACAATAATTATCGAAATCTAACTGCTGTCTTAGTTATTTGTATTAGAAAATCGAAAACATAAACTATTAAGTCATGCAAATTGATAGTTTAATGAAAAAAATGAAGTATATTCATTTAGTCAAAGCACCACATGGTGTCGTCCGATTTCTTTGGTCTCATCTGGAATAAAAAATTAATTATAAAACAATAATTTAAATAAGTTATACTATAATTATAATATTCTTTTTTAGTTGGTCAAAAGTTTACTTTAAAATTTTATATTGAAATAGGAAAAAAATGTGAAAGAAAGTTAGACAAATACAATAGCCAAGAAATTAAATAAAAAAATTAATGTGGATAGTACTAGCAAAGAATTAAAATAGAATAACTTAACTTTATTTGAAATTAATATCAATAAGTAAAAAAAAAATAAATAAATAAAATAAAATAGAATTTAGATTAAATATTGACATTAAGCTAGATTGGTTGAAAGATATTATTCCTTAATATGATCGCTATTATAATAAAATTAATTTTTAGTACTTTCTTAAAAATTGAAATCAAAAAAATTACAGAATCATAAAATAACATATTATAATCAAACATTAATTATTCTGTTATAAAAACTTGGTAGATATATTAATCATGATTGAAATATGTATAAACAGCCAAATTCGCAGTTCTACAACCTCTTCGTGATGATTAACGAATCTACTCTTTTCTATCTACTACGTCGAGCCTTCCTCAACATCATACTCGAAATAACCCAATTTAAGTACTTAACAATAATAATATATTTCCGAATATTTACTCTTAACCTGACAGATATTTTTACTTCCTAACAATTTACTAAAGCATTTCTATCAGCAACAAATAAACAATTTGACAAGGACAAATCAATCTTGACTCCTTTTTCATCAAAATCGTGCCATGAACAATATATTTTTTCTGATCTGTAAATCAATATTCTTATACAATTACTTTATAGCGGTTTTATTTCCTCTAGATCACTTCTCTCTTCAGTCTTTCTGAAATAATTCTCATTTCATGATCATCTCAGTTTTCATCTCATAGGAGAGGGGGAAGTTAAAAATAAATTGACGTCAACAATGTTACTTTTTTTTAATAAATATAAAAAAGAGGAAATAAATAGGAAACCCAGTTGAGCACTTGACCTTAAAAGGAGGACTCTTCAAAAATAAAAATATCAATAGAAAAATAGAAATTGAATAAAATTTTCCAGGTTCTAAACTTATATTAATACTATTATAAGGAAAAAAAATTGTTTGACATAATTATGTTAAGGGGTCACTGGAAGTTTGACAATGGGGAGGGGTTTAAAAAGTGCCAAAATAAATTAGAGGACATAAATAACGTCTCTTAGCATTCAATTAATCGATATATTAATTAAAGTACTAAAAATATAATTTTAAAACGTCGCACCAAGTTGATTGTGAGATTCGAGATATTTAACTATCTCAATTGAATTTCAATTTCAATCGATTCACTTAGCAACTTTGTGGGGTTTGAAATAAGCTGACAGTGTTAATATGTCAAACACCCTGCCGGCGCCTATAGAATATAAGTAGAAACCAAAACGATTAATCATACAAAAAATACTAATAAAATATCAAGATATTTCAATATGATTAATCAAACAATTCTTACGTATCAAGCATATCAATATTTGAAAAATAAATATGTCCAAAAGTCTTGAAGGCTTGACATCGAATAATACATAAGTTAATGAAAATGAAAAATTAGTTTAACAAATAAGAGCAGGACTGTATGAGTGATAAGTTATACATTTATTAAAAATTGCTAACGACGTAATATACTAATTGTGTAAAAAGTTCCGGAACCATTTTAGATTACAATTTCAATATATAGAGGAACAAGAACAAAAACACGATAACCAACCGTTTTTATTCAAGCAATGGTAATTATACTAGCGTCCTGTAAAAAGAGTTATTAACTTATAACTTCCATGTATGCAAATGCTTTGAATTTTCAATGCTGCTGCGCCGCGGAACTTTTACACGACCTAATATCATAAAAAACATAAGAATGATCAAAAACAAATATAAATAAATAAAAATGTGCGAGAATCAAAGAATATGAGGAGTAAGAAAACCGAATACAGCAACAAAGCCACAAACAAGAATTTCCAAGGAGAAAATAAAAACAAAAGCGAAATGAAATATATTGAAATAATAGCAATTCAAATCGAGCATGTTGAAGCAAGAAATAAAGAATTTGGGAGATACATAATAGAAGTTATTTGTTTAAATTATGAAATAAAATACATTTAGGAATATTATCAAACTGTAGGAATTTTAAAATATAATAATAATAGTTTTTTATAAACAACATTAAAAAGGTTGATCTAAGTTAACATTAAATCAAAATAAACTCCAACAAATCTTCCATAATCAATAAATAATTAGATATTATCAAATCATACTGAGTAAGATTTAAAAAATCTAAAATGGAAGAGTAAATTTTCCGACTTTGAAGAGTTCAAATAGATGATCCTAGTTAAAAATATATGTTGTTTTATCAATTAAATAGTTAAACATTGTAAATAACAATTGCTGTGTAGATTTTGAGTACGATCGAATAAGTGCTGAAAGTATTTTTTTTATCTGTTTTTTTGAGGGGAAATGGAAAATTAGAAAAAAATGACCTCTTTTAAACAATAAATTTTATTTATATTATTAATTTTACTGTCATTGAATAAATAACAGTAAATTATTATTTTTAGTAAAAACTAACTAGAACTTCATTCATTCATTTTTGGGAAACACTATTTACATAATGATATCATCAAAAGTTGAATGATATGATATTTCATTCTATGTTTTGTTGTGTCAGAAAAGTAACTACTAAAATGAATTTCTCAGAGATTTATTAAGAATACAATGTATTTTATATAATTCAAAGTTGATTTCATAATAATTAAGTCACAAACCAGTAATGGCTGCACACTGCGTATGCGAGATACGCAATGCAGAGATTACTCAATCTCCATTGAGAAATCATAGCTGTTTAACATCTTAAATCTATGACACATTATTTCAGCTTTACATCGTGAAAAGCTAATATATGTAATGATTTTAAATTTTCTTTCATGTAATTTTTTTCTAGTATTCATATTTGAAACAACTTAGATTGGATTAACACGAAAAATAACTACAATATTTTGTGATACTCTTTTTTAAAATATTGATCTATTGTCATCCAATAATGAAAATAAACAATTTCCACTTTATGAAAAAGCATTTTGCAATTACTAATACAACTTTAATATTTTCTATTTAAATTATTTTTGTTTAATAAATTATGTAAAAATGTTGAAATGAAATTGTACGAAGAGAAATTTAAATACAAAGTTTAAAAAATTCAAAAATAAATTGAAGTAAAAAAATTAATTAAAAATAAAAAATAAAAACAATATTTCTGAAGGGTATGGACAGGTGGTAAATGAAAAACTAAATACAATTTAATTGATGACATCAATAATCTCATGATGGAAACAGTATTAAGATAATTTAAAATTTTATTATAATCAAGAAAATATAACAACTTATATTTATATAAGCTGTTTCCATCTAAAATCTTTTCATTTGTCGATGGCTGAATCATTTATTTAAATGATTCCGTCATCGACAAAAGAAAAGATTTTAAAGTTTATCAAAACAAACCTCCGCCAAGTCAAATGTCGAAAATACAAAATTTATATAATTTTATGTATATAAATATTTTTCTGAAATGCTAATTAGATATTAAAATATAGCTTTATTAAAAAATTTAAAATATGTTGTCTAATTTGATAATTTATAACGATTATTAAATTGAATGAATAATTAATTTAAAAAAAATTTAAAGTTATCTAATTTAATGAATTTATAATAATAGTTAATCTAATTTCAAAAATATTTTGGAAAATTGTTTAAATAAATATATTTGTTGACTACAGTTGAGCAAAAGAAAATATCAATCACAGAACAATAAAAAAAAGCGAAAGTCTAGTTAAATTTTGGTTATGAGTGATCAGGGCAATTTATCTATCGAAATATTTCATATTTTATGAGTAAAAATTGCGGAAAATTGCTAACATAGTTATTTATTTAAATTTTACTAAACTTATATTTAATTATGTAGCATTTTAATATTCATCCCTTTCCTCCTCTTCAGTGATCATCAAACATTTTAGTCATTCGATACTTATAGGCTTCATTCGCATTCGAAAAGTTAAGTTTAACTAATCAAGATGGAAAGAATTCCATTTTTTTCGTTTTTTGTGACTATAATCTGACAAACATTTTCTCTCCCACATTGAAAATTCTTCTTCATTCTCTATCTTTCATTGATTTTGCTGACCTATCTATATTTACTTTGATTGACTTTTAAATAATATCTTTTATTTCCTAAATTTAAAATTAAATTTATTTTAAGGGCAATAAACAATCTCAAAAGGCTAAAATCAGGTAGAACACTGTATTGTTGCATTTATAAAACTCAATTCTGGATTATAATTCACAAAAATTGTTTTCTTTAGATCCTCATTATATTGATATCGTAATCACACGTCTTACTGTTTTAATGGTACTGTGGTGGTCATATAATGTACAAATTATAAAAGATATTAAATAACCAAAAACTGTAACTAATTTACTCAGCTTTCTTGGTGCAGTTAGCTGTTTTCACCGATTTCACTAGGGATCTTCTAGACTCTTAGCACCATATACCTGTTTCATAAACGACTCAAAACCGAAACTATTCAGGGATTTGATAAAGTGAAAGTTAAGTTGTTACAAATCATTTCGTTCAAATTTCAAAATCTTAACGTTGAACTTCAATTAACTACCTATGCATCTGACTACGTTATTAGTGCAGTACTTCATAAACTTTAGAAAGTACGCAGAAATTTAGTTCAACACAATCTCAGTATTTAGCGTTCGATAGATAACTGCTTGACGTTCACGAAGCCGTTAGACACTTTCATTACATCTAAGAAGGACGCCACTTTACCATTTTTACTGACCGCAAGCCCTTAATCTGTCTTACTACTATATTATATCCATCACCCAGACAGCATAGATACAACCTCTACCTTCATCACGTTTCAGGTAAAGATAACGTGGTTACTGATTTTTTTATAACCTGACATATCTGTAATTTCTGTAATAAATAATGTCATTAACATCCATTCATTCCCAGAAAGAGATAACATATTTTGGTGAAAATGCGAAACTGATAGATAACATATATTATTTGTAATCCCTCTTCCATTATTAAAAGGAATGAACTATATTCTCACAATGATAGACCACGAAACCACATGGCATGAAGCAGTTTCAATATGAAGCATTTCTGCAGATAAACGTCACGACAGATTTATTATTTACTTGGTTTTCCCCTTACTGCATACTTAACCACATGATCAAAGAGCAATGAACACAATTTGAGGTTAACAACAGTAGTATAGTTGAAAATTTATTAGCGGTTTAAAAGTAAATAATTAATAAATTTTAAAATACTATTTAATCAAATGAATGAGACTCATTAAAAGATTTTAGAAAGCAATTGTAGCAACCTTCAAGAAATTGATTTGTAAACGATACAATTGATTTCTAGAAAAAAACTTTAAACATAATACATTAAATCCGAATATTATAAAAAATAAATATTTAATAAATTTGATAAAGTAAACCTCGTAAGTTTTCAATGCATAATTAAGAAAAAATAACATTCAATATTTAACCAATAACATTTTTTTTCAATATAACTCGCCTCATTAATTCATTAGAAACATATAAAAAATTTAAAATAATCAATATATTTAGTATGAAAGTTTCGAAATCGACCATCTATTTAGTTAATCTTTCAAAATATATTATATGTATTTTATTAGTTATGGGGAAAGAGCTGTAAACACTTAACACTCTATTCGACATCTATTATAATAGAACATTTCCCTCTACACTGACCACTTTTGCCAGGCCAACCATTAGAACTAGTCAAAAAAAGTGGCCAAAAACACAAAAGTAGCAGAGGAGATAATCATAATAAATTAGATGTTGATATAATAAAGAATTCTACAATAAATTATTTCAAGATTTTTAGAGGAAAAATGATATTAAAATCTATTCGACATTCAATCAACCGGATAAAAGAACACAAGTACATCACACAATCCTATTATCTAGCGATTCAACAAAACACTTAAAAACTAATGTACAAAAAATTTACAGAAAAAGGAAATAGAATTTGGATTCAAGTTCTAGACGATTTGGTTATATTTTTACAACAATAAACCAACTCCACGGAGCAAGTATGATCCTTCAGTCATCTCAAACGTATTAAAAATGCTGTTAAATAAACTATGAACCTAGAAAGACTTAGCAGCTTAACACTGATGTATATTGAATCTTAAATCGTTCAAAGCCTTGACTTTCAGGATATTTATCTATTCTTTTCAACAATTAAGTCGCGTAGAGAGATTTTTGACATCATACAGCGCATATCAGCACGTTAAAAAATATGATTATAATACATTCATTTTATTTCATATTTTAAGAATTAGTATGTTTTGTGTAAGACAGCGATTTATTTGTGAAACTTGCATACAAAAACCAAGTCTGGCCCAGCAAGTGTACTAATAATTCACAGAAAAAAATAAGAAAACACAAATTTTTTTAAATACTCAATTCATGTAAAATTCCATCATTATTACTTAACCGAAAATGTGATAAACTTATTGAAATTAATTAAGTCGACCATCATAGAATATTCTTTGCATGCGAGAATCCAATTCATAACACTGGCCGCATAAAACAGAACATAATATTTATTAGAATGGTTAAATTTCTACAAATCGCAACTTTTTGCTTCTAACAGCTGTTGTAATAAAAAATAAAAATAAAATAGCCAAAAAATGATTTAAATATGTTGAGGATACCTAAATAATAGAGTAAAATATTAATAACATGTTAAATGATTGAAAAACAAGGATAAGTGATTAAGATGTGGTTCTGGAGCTTAATAAAAAATGGAATGAAAAGAAATGTCGAATAACGAGAAGGGATAAGAAATCAATAAACAGACAATTAAATAAAAAGGTCATTTATAATTAACAAGTGTAAATTTAGGAAAACAAAAACAAAAGGAAAATTTGCACGTTATTTCGAAAGCTCTTTCAAGATAAGGGAAGAAATGTTGTTTGGGAATCCGGAAAGGGCACCTCTAAAAAATGATTTATCTGGACAGCTGCAGTGATTATAGAGGTCCAAAGGGATTAGCGTTAAAAGATATCAGAAATTCTTTGGATGATGAGTATAAAAAAGAAGCGCAATTAGAATCAAAAAAAACAAAAATTGCAAAGGACAAAGAAATACAAGAATAAATTAAAAGAAATTTGAAACAGGAAATTAAGCAAGGTCAAAGCAAAGCAAAGCAACTAAATCAGAGTTACCGATCTCAGAAACCCCACCACAGTAGTCAAGTGATTAAAAAATCCAATTGATCCGCAAAATTGCTATTCTTCTTGAAGGTCGTAATAAGCACCAAATTGTGACTGATCGATAATTCGTTGTGTCATTTTAAAGTGGAGATAAAGTGTATTAATCAATAAAGTTTATATCGTTTGTAGTTCGTTACGGTTGTTCAAAATCACGGTTGGAGTCAGATTGACAATAATTCCTATTCGAATTCACCGACAACCCCAACAAATAAAAATAGCTTTAATTCACATTTTGCCTTCTACCCTTCCCTGACCAAGCTAAATTATTTACTATAATGAAACTGCGTAGTAAGAAACAAATATTTATAATAGTTATTTTTGCATTTACTTATAATTTCCTTTTTTTCTTCGTCTTTTTAGTGTGATTAATTTGCACCGTAATATTTAAAATAACTTTGTAACAATATCAGCATATATTAGTTACTTTAATTATTAAACATAAAAGTTCCTTCGACAGGATATTATGAATAAACATCCTTTGAATGTATAATGCATTAATAATTGAACGTTTCGATTTCTTTCATGGTATTATTCATTTTATTTTAATTACAATATTTATTGTCAGAATGTTATTAAATTTTAGTGACATCTATAGTGTTTATGAAGTCAAAACTAAGTATTTTTGAAATATCTAATATATATTTATTTACAAATACATTTGAACTCGAGTATATTTTAAATGGGTGCTGCATAAATAAAAAAAATACATAAATGAAACGGAACTTTTCATAAATATTTAAAAAATTTATGCACATTATTTTTAAAGTTATAAAATTTTAATAAAATATTTTTTAAAATTAAAAAAAATTCAAGCGTCTTGAAAAAAATAATGAATTTTAAATGAAAACCCAAAACGCATATAAAAAATAGCTACTCTCCAAGAATTTGAAATGGATTATTTGATAATCGAAATTATATAAATGCCCCTCCAATTTTGCAGCTAGTAATGGCAAAATTTCTAAACTGATTTCATAATGAATTGTATAGGAATTATTAGAAAAATTGAATATCAAAAATCTTCGAAAAATTAAATAATGTGAAATTTATTTTTCGTAATTTATTCTATATTTTTATAACTAATTAATTATGTAAATGAACAACTTAGAATTTTTGTTTCAAAACTTGCAGGTAAAAATACGTTTTCACTAAAATTTTTACTGCATTTATTTTAAATTTATAGTTTTTGAAATTTTGTTATATAACTATTCTGTTTTGTTTTATCTCATTCCATAAATTGTCATTTTTTGGCAGTAAATTGTAGAAATTCTAAACAAATATTTATCAATGTTGTTTTTACCATTTGGTTACTAGGTTAGCAAAATATCCATCAAGAACAAATATACTTTTAAATATATACATCTTTTTATTTTAAATAAACTTTAAGTGGTTTTTAAATTATAATAAAAGTATATTTTGAAAGACACATAAAATAATTATAATATAATATAACAGTAAAATTTAAAATATACATTTACCTAGTCACGAATCACAAAAAGCTTATTGCACAATTAAATAAAACTTATATCTTATAAAACTAAATAAAAGCAACATTAACCTACATTAAAAAATCACAAGATAAGAAGCCTTTGTAAAATCTCACAATCAAACACAAAAACTTGTATCCTTCAAAGCTAAACAAAAAGTAAAATAAACTATGCTGAAATACTAAGAAATGTTATCATTAAATTTTTGCAAAAATAGTTACTGATAAATATAAGTAAACCTATGTAAAATATTTTATCGACTATAAAGAGTCTTGTAATGTAATTACATAAAAGTGGTTTTCAAAAGGGTTCGAACACATGTCATCATTCTTAAATGAATAATTTTACTACACCTATATCGGATGTATTAAATGTCATTTTAATTTTTATAAAATTAATTAAAAATGATTGTTTTAATTGGATCTCTATATACCTCTGAGAATTGATCTATGTACCTATAGAGTTCATAGTCCTGGTTGAGAAATTCCTAATATTTTACTATAAAATATATGCTCAAAGAAAGAAGGCGAAGTTTTATAATTGAAAAACGCCAACGATATATTCTATCTAGCATTTAATTATATATTTCGATTGGTTATCAATCTTCTTCAGAATGAAATTACATTAACAATAACTGAATGAAAAATAAGAATATTTAAGCAAATTACAATTATAATCGCAATCAAATTATAGCAAAAAATATATAGAATTTAATTTTAAGAAAATAAACTTGTAATTAATTTTTAACTAAACACAAATAATAATTGAAAGATTTAATAAAAAATTTTTAACATGTTAAGGATATAATACCAGGTTTTTGGTTGCGAGCAATTTGGTCGAAAATTGATATGTTTAACTTAAAATCTTAATTTAATACAGTGGTACCTCGGTTTACAAACGACTTTGTTTACGAACAATTCGGTTTACGAACAAAAATTTTTTGAAAAATCCCTACCAATTTTGTCTTGATTTACGAACATCAAAATATAAAATGAAAAAGCGTATATATTTAAATTTTTAATAAACAATTTTATATGAATATTTTAAAACATATTGCATAACTTTAATAAATACATGTTGTGATATTTATTGTAATTAATAGTTAATCTTAATAATTTAATACATGGCTTATCTTAATAAGTTAATTAATATGCTGTTATACTATTTGTGATATATTTTATTTTATAGTTCTTATACCTTCATGGTACCATCAAATCTTATTCAAAGTGCAGTAATATTTAATTTTAAAATAATCCATTTTTGAATATATATTAGTGCTATTAGGTTATTTTGATTAGTAATAATATTTTTTTTTCCTTTGATTAATATTAATATTTGTTTTTCCTTTTTAATTTATGATTAATCGAAAATACATTCAACATTTTGTCTGATCAAACCCTCAGCATTATTATTTCTTTCCGAAATATGTTCATACAAATTTAAGAAACTATAATTTCTATTAAATCAGAATTATCATTAAATTTCATTTATCAACATCTTGAAAACCAGAAAAATATTTTTTATCCTGAGTGGTGTAGTATTCTCAATTTTATATGAGGGACCCCTGTTCCGATAAATAATTTCGAATGTTAAGTTAGATAGTCAAATGATGTAGGTAAGAGAGGAGAGTTAGAGACGAATATATGCATTCTATCCGCAATGTGCAGACAAGGTGATGCGCTATGGAATTAACAGTTTCTAATAGCAAGCTCACCTTTTTG